>OY720444.1:52634664-52802762 GCA_963082915.1 Dolichopus griseipennis | reverse complement strand
TATCAAACTTTTTATATACATACATACTTAATTAATATATCAAAAAAAAATTTTCGAAATTTATGTGTTTCATAAGATTTTTTTTATTTCATTTTGTTTTAGTGAACTAAATAAAATAATTGATAAAAAATTTGTACAATATTTTTGCACTGTCCCTTAGTCACATAAATAAATATATAAACGTCAGTTGACTGTCAAAAGTCATTCATTTTGCTGTCAAAAGTCACTATCGATTTGGATTGTAATATATTTAAGAGAATTCTTTTTGAAATTGGCTTCTTATAATTAATCTGTCCGATTTGAAAAAAACTTTGGCTGCTTAAATTGCAGGAGAGTTACTGCTGTAATATTATGTTAAAGTTGTTATATCAAACTTCTTGTTCAAAAGTAATTTTATTTTCAGAACCGTTAAACCAACTTCACACTCTTAGTATTGGGCCATTAAAATAATGTATTTTATAATAATAGGAAAATGTTGTTTTCATGTGCAACACCTAACAAATTTAAGATAAGAAAAAAAAATAATAATAGTCAATGAATACCCACACATTAATTTGTCTCATTCTAAGTATCTTTAAGATCAATTTTGTCAAGATTCTTTAAAAATAAAAATATCAGGAACGTGCTTCTATGTACATATTAATCATTTTGAACTGATAATAAAAATAACAAATCAATAAAAAATACGAAACTTAAAATTGCCTTATTAGGAAAATCAAATTTTATTTTGTTTATGACGTATCTGAATGTTTAGCTTTTGCAACTATTTGCAAGTCAATATTCTCAAATTATTTTTTCAAAAAGTGTGTCGTAAATTGTTAATTCATGAATTTATTACTAAAAGACAAAATAGTTTTGTATATTTTTTTCCATAAATTTATGATTTGGAAAACAATTCTTAAATCTGCCAACTGATTTTGCTAGAGTATCGATTAGTTAAATCAAAATCTAACTTTTTATTTAAAAATTTACGTTTTCGACCAGGTATTTCCTAAAAAATTTCAAAGTTATAAGAAATTCTTTTTTAAATAAATAAATTAATATAAAAAGGTGGTAATAATTTTCATTTTTAAAATCAAAACAATTATTTTGTTTTCGAAAAGTTTAAAAAGTTTTGGAGAATAAAGTACAAATAATGCAATACAATAAATCAACGAAATAAAATTATAATATAATTTAAAAATTGATAAATAGTAAAATATATATTATAAAGCATAAAAATTGTTTACTAGTTTAATTATTTTTTGATTTAGTAAAAGTAATTCTTTAAAAATTGCCTTAACCAATACTACTATAGTAGAACATTTGATTTTTTTAAAATTGAATTTAATTTGTTTTATTTTTTTTTTTATTTAATTAATATTACAAAATTTTTATTTTTTCAATTAAATCTGAAATGATATTTTATTTTGAGCACATATCTAGTTTATTTTTGAACACTTTTATTTCCAGTACTCGTAGTTTTTTCAGTGCATTTATGTTTTTTTTTCCTCCATATTTATCCCCTTTGTAGTTCTAATATTTACGTTTCCAACTCTTTTTGATGTTCACTTTTATTAACTACTATGTTTGTAGAAACTCGCGGAGTTTGTTTGGAAACTTATATTGAATTGTCTTTAAACGAGTAAGCTCGAAGCATATTCCATATTATCATTATTACTTTTAATAGTTGCAGGAGGGTTAATTTGATAAGCGTTTAAAATTATGTAAACTGTAACTAAACGACCAAATTTTAAATATGTTATTGAACATTTAAAATATACATATATATTACATTTTAAAAAAAATATGCTGTGTCAACTGCAGAACTAACCGCTCTTACAGGAAAATCATAGTGTGAAACATCTTTCAAATATTGATTACTATTGCATACATATAATAATTTTTATCAAGGCATCAATAAGGCAAGGTGTTTAATAATTTATAATTTTTTTTTTTATCATATATAACTTTATCTAACGGTATAACAAGATTTTTATAAGGTTCCAATACATACACACAAAAATTGTTTTTATCTATCAAAGGTTAATTTTTTTCAGTTTGAATTTTGCAAAGCGTCATTAATAATGAGCAATCATCACAGCAAATCTAAAAATTGTTAGACTAAGATTTATGGGTGGGGGCCTCGGTGGTGCAGTGGGTAAGCATTTGGCTTATTAACCGAGGGAGTCCGGGTTCGATTCCCGGTCAGGTCATACAATATTTAATTAAAAAAAAAAAAATTATTGAAAAATAATTTTTCTTTACGAATCCCCATGGTGACCAAATATAATATAAATATACAACTATATAATATAAACAAAATAAATAATATAGTAGTCTGTCTGTCCGTCTGTCCGTCCGTCCGTCATCACGATAACTCAAAAAGTAAAGGAGCTAGGATTATGAAATTTTCACAAATTCGTTTTTATGCAAAAAAACGGAATCGAGTTTGAAATTCAGCCATTTTGGTCCACGGGTTCGAGTACCTGCCATACAACTTCTAATTTTATATGAGCATATATCTATACCTATGGAAGCTGCGTGTCTGAAATTTTTCAAAAGTAGTTTAGTATAATGGCCAAAGTTACTGCAAAATTTGGTTGGTCTACTGCAGAGGATTCGAGTAGCTGCCATACAACTCCTTCTTTTATATGAGCTTTACACTACACCTGATGAAGCTGGGTGTCTGAAATTTTGTAAAAAATAGTTTAGTGTAATGGCCAAAGTTACTGCAAAATTTAGTTGGTCTACTGCAGAGGGGTTCGAGTAGCTGCCATACAACTCCTTCTTTTATATGAGGATTACACTACACCAAATAAAGCTGGGTGTCTGAAATTTTGCAAAAAATAGTTTTAGTGTAATGGCCAAAGTTACTGCAAAATTTGGTTGGTCTACTGCAAAGGGTTCGAGTAGCTGCCATACAACTCCTTCTTTTATATGAGCATTACTCTGCACCTAATAAAGCTGAATGTTTGAAATTTTGCCAAAAGTAATTAACCGGATGATATAATGTATATGTTACGGTCATACGGGTATCCCAGAGTTGACACAGTCTACTCTACTACACTCTTCCTCGTTTCTTTTGAAAATAAATACGTTTTGTTTTTTTCGAATTAATAAGCTGCCGTTCGATAATTTTTCGATATTTTAAAAATTTAAATGTCTTAAAAAGCAATATCTATATATCATATATGTACATAAATATTAACAAATTTGTGTAATATATACATATATGCATATATTATGTTGTATAATTTTTGGTTTAACAAAAGATATCCGATTATTGTTTTTTTTATATCTAGGTGATTATAAAATAATTTAAAGTTTCAAATTAATCATAAAATAAAATTAGTACAGGATTTATATTCATATAGCATAACTTTTAGTAGGTATAATTATTATAACTTTTATACATATATACTACAATAATATTAATTTCAATTTTTTATGAGATTTTTAAAATTTTTTAATTAATTAATTTTTATAAATGCTTAATATAGTACGTATATTAAAAACTTCAAACCCAATTAAATAAAAAAATTGCGATAGTAAAAAGTAGAGCATTATTACATATTTTTTTGTAAATTTTATTTATCCGAAATATTATATGGAAAATTTTATGCATAACTGTCAATTTTTATAAAATTGTCAACAGATTGCATAAGAACTTTTTATATACATTTACTTGTTTTTAACTTTACTTTTTTAATTCATGTTTGTATTATAATTAATTTAAGACAAAAACTGCAAAGTGGTAAATGTAGAGGAAAAAATTGGTTGGGTTTAATAATTTGAGATCCAAAAAGAATTATCCTTATATTAAATAAGTATAATAAGTTTCAAAAGGAGGGAGTATTTCAAGATGAAGTTTTAAGTAATTTAGATTACACTAATTATTGTTATGCTAATTATTTAATTTAGAGCAAAGTAAAGATAATGAAGAGAAACATAAAACCAAAATGCAGTTCTATAGAGTTCTATAAATTTAAAATTTGATTTATTTTATGTATTTAACTTAAAACGATTTTGTTTTGTTATTTTATTATATTCAGGAATTAGATTGCTTTAATGCTTATATTTTATTTAAATATTATTCCAAAAATAAATAAATATAAGATTTGTAATACTTTGTTAGTTTAATTATATTTTCTAATAAATTTATAATTTTTTTTTTAAAATTTAAGACAAAAAATTATTTAATTTCATTTTATATTTCTATTAACTATATATATGTATATATATATTTCTTAATTCTAAATGTAAAATATGCTAATAGCCTAATATTAAAGTTAAATTTCATGACAATTTAAATTTATAACAAAATTGAATTTGAAAAGAAAATACAAAACTTAAATTTAGTATTAAAAGTTAAAACCTTAAAATAATAAAAATAATTAAAAAAAAATTTTCACATATATATATATATATATTACAAATTTAACTAAATATTTAGTTCAAATTTTTGAAAAAATTATTTTATTATCATTAAATATATATGAAAATAATAAATGTTATAACAACACCACCCTTGAAACTATTATTAAAATATATGTTATTAAAAATATAAAACAAAATTATATTAAACTATATATATATAAGTACATTATTTTTCTTACATAATAATAACTTTTCATAAAAAAATTTATTTAAATTATAACTAAAACAAAAAGAAAAAAAAATTATGATTACAATGTCGATTTTATGTATGACGGCTTTTAATTCAAGAAATGTAAAAAGAAAGAACAATAATAAGAAGGGAGCAGTGAAGGTAATTACATTATTATGATACTGCTGCTACAGTACCAACTTTTTGTTTTTTATTTTTCTTAAATTACAGTTAAAAATTACCTAATATCAACCGCATAGTTGACTGCTTTAAGTAATCGCGGTTTTGAAAAATTTTATTGTTAGATTTTTCTAAAACTATCAAAGATAGTTTTGCAGACAAGTAAAAATACCAGTACACTATACAGAAAATGACGCTTTATTTTTAGTTTTGTTTTTTTTTTTAATTTAAATATTTTTAGTGTGGTGAATTTTTATATATATATATATCTGTTCGATATTCAGATTATAGGATTTTTATTTTAATAATTAGAAATTTCTTATATTTTTCATAAATATTATACTGCAGAAAATATGAAATTAATAAAAAAAACAAAAACAGATCAAAAAATTGTTAGAGAAATTATTGAACTGTAACGATTAACGAGTTGTACATATGTATAAGTATCTATCATTGTTGTTGCTTTCATTATTATGTAGAAAACATGAATTTTTATTTAGTATAACTTATATGTATGTTTATAATTTTTTATTAAATATCTAAATCTATGAGCTTATAAAATTGGATTATTATAAGTTATAATGGAACAAGCACCTAATATTAAAAGTTAAGAAAAAGAAAAAAGTTTAGGTTAAGAAAGTTTTGTGTTCCAATAATCTTTGCGTTTATAATATTAGTAAATTTTAGCATTATATTTATATATATATATATATCGGTGACTTTCAGAATATTGTGACGTCGCTTTGAAATTAAATTTTTAAAGTCGAAAGCCTAATGTACGCTTTGCATGCCTCGCTTGTTTCTAACGTTTTGACGTCTGCAATAAAATACATTTTTTCATATGTAACTAGACCCAATAAACAAAGCAAGCAAAGCGAATAATATCTACAAAATTCTGAATTGAAAAATTTTCAATTATTCGCTTGCTTTTTATGCTTTTGACATTAAATTTTGAGAATTACATTTTCTTATTTCAAAATTTGTTTACATGTGGTACACAAGCCATGTTCGTTTTTTGCTTACGTTTATAAAAAAAAATACGTAGATAACTTATAATTGGAAATAAAAAATATTTTTTACAAAAAAAATTAAAGAATGAATTTGATTTCGAAAGTAACATAAATGTAACATATAAAAATAAAATATTTCGTATCTAACAATATATTTTATATTTGACTTATAATAGTTCCTACTGGTAAACAACCATAAAAAAATTGACGTATGAAATATGTCAAAATGTCTGTTTTGAAGTTTTCATTGGGTTATTGTTGCTTTGCTTGCTTTTCTGCTTCTGCAAAAATAAGCATGCGAAGCAAGTAAAGCGTTCAATGGGTTTCCACCTTAAGTCTTTTGTAATACTTTTTCTATTTTAATTTGAAAATTCTTTTGATGGAATTGTTTATTCCTTAATTCCTTATATCGTTAAAACAAACGCTTTTAAAAGATGGTACTGATTTTCTCCACCTGATTTTATTAAATGAATCTTTGTTGTTTTATAGATAGCTAAATAACAGAGGAGGCTACATTTTAGGACTAACCTGATTAAAAATTATATTTATTACATAAAAATACAAGGTTTTTTTTTTGTACTTGTAAGTTTTTATCCATATAGATAGTCTAAATTTTTCTAAATTTATTTTTGACATTTGTATTTAACTGTCATTTTTATAAATATCAAACTTTAATTGGTTTTTATTAGTTTGATTTTATTTTTTCCAATGCAATCTAATCTATCAATTCAAAATTATATTAAACAAGTGAGTGTATACCTACAAAAAAAAAAATAAAAATAACTTCACTTTACACTTTTTTTTATAGATTTTGTCTTATTGATTGAATTTTATGATTTCCTGCCAATTTTTTGTGTTTTTATTTAATTTTTTTTTTAAATAAGTAAAAAGAGCATAAAACAAATATCAAATTTCTTGATCGAATGTCTTGATTATAATTTGGTTATTCTTTAAGATAATGGTAAATTTTTCATAATATGCAATTGCAAAAAAAATTTATCTTACGAATCATTTACTTATTGTTTTGTATTCAATATTTTTAGATATATATTATTTGGATTCGTTACAATTCGGTGTGATAAAAGATATAAAAGAAAAATAATGGCGAAAAATGTTAACTGTATGGAAATAAAATTTGAATTATATTTTTTTGGGACCCAATTATTGTCGAATCAACATTAAATAGCAAACCTATATTTCACTTAATGCCAATAAAATATTTGGGTACTATGAGTAATAAGGAGCCTTTTTAAGTTATTTGAATTAAGAGGCTTTTGTTGCAAATTTCTATTAACAGACTTTGGCCTTGGCCAGTTAGAAGTAGCCACACAAAAAATCGATAATCGTGCATCATCATCGGGCAACTCTGTTACGCTCCATAGGCAGTTTGTCTATATATAGGTACGTGTTCGTAAGTGTTCGTAAAAGTAAGAAAGGTACTCGATATTTGATATATTCTTACAAATGGAATTAATCTTGATAAATTCTATTACGTCTAAATTCTATTGAGGTCTAAGTTTCAATAGAAACATTTCTATGTGTTATATATAGTAATAATTTTATATTTGATATAAGATATTTCTGTATCTGTGAGTTATATTATTCAATTAAATTATTTCTTCATATTTTTTTATTATTGGGCATTGAATTTTTAATTTTTTATTACATATATGATATTAATTTAAACTGAATGGCAGTTTGTCCTGAGAACCAAGATTCTCTAATAAAGTTCGGCAGTCTAAACACTTTGCTATCCTGCCTGCAATATGATATGAACATAATGAAAACTTAGAAATTTCTTATAATTTTCAGTTTAAATAAAAAGATAAATTAAAAAAAAAAAATTTAAAAAGTTTAAAGTAGTGTTTTTAGATAACGCCTATTGTCTTAATCTAAAATCCGATTTAACTCTAGTTAACAACTTTGGGTTCAACCAAAATATTTTTAAATAGTTCAGACCAAATAGTGATCAACTTTTGTTTTTTTTTTCATTTTGTTGCAAAAATTTCGTTATGCTCAAAATTACTTTGGATTTTAATGGAGTTTTTTTGTTGTTTTTTGTTCACTTTCAATTAATATCGATTGAAAAGTATATTTTTGAAATCGATTTATCGATCCAATTTTTTTTTACTTTTGTTAATTTTGATTATCATAACTGTAACGTTTAATATAAAGTTATATATATTGTGTGAGAATCTATTAAGGAAATGGCGACAACTTGACACCCAATACCTGGGAGTTCCCTAGTTTGGATTTTAAAATGAATTTTTTTTTGTTTTTTGTTTTCGTTTTTAAGCGTTTTAAGGTTTTTATATTTTTGTTATTGTTTTTCTATTTTTTTATGCTCTCTAACGTCAAATTACATTTATAATTTCGTCACATTGCTTTTTATTTTGGTATTTTGTTTTGTTGCGGGTTTTTTTTCATTTCAGTTGGTAAATTTTCGGTTTGCTTGTTTCTTTTTTTTAATGAACAGTTTGATGTTTTGTCTATACACTTGAGTAGTACAAGTGTATTATAAGTAAAGTTTCGCAAATATAACAACAGTAAAATAAAAAAAAAAAAAACAAAACAAATAATTGAAAACGCAAGACAGACATCAAGTAATAAAAAGAAAAAAAGTAAAAAAGAAAACAGGTTGGGGGACGTGCTGGGCGAACATATTGTAATATCTTAGCTTGTTATGGAATGTGAAGTCACATGAAATCGGTATATGTTGTTACTTTAAGTTATAAATAAATACATATAGGTGTTTGTCAATATGATTAACCGGTGTATTTAGAGTCCCTTTTTTTCTATATGTACTGTTTGTTGTTGATTATTTTGAAATTTTTGGATTACATGTATTCAAATAACAATTCATTCATTCTCTTCAACTTGTGTTTTTTTGTAAGTTTATTATTATTATATACATATTACATATTATATTTTTTTATATGTAGGTATATTGATATTAGGTAATTAATTTTAATTTAAGGTTACAATCAATTACACATTTTGATCGTGCAATTTTTTTCTATTTTTCAATTTCAAATAAAATAGCAAGTATCTTATGTTTATTGGTGGACTAAATGTATTAAAGTGAAAGAGAAAGAAAATGCAAATGAAATAAAAAAAAAAGAGAAAAGAAAATATTATAACTTATGAAATATTATTTAATTTTTTTTTATTTTATGAAATACACTGAGTACTTATACTTAATTATAAGTTCAGTAGTACTTTTAACAATTAAATTTTAAAGTATAGGTAGGTACCTACTTTATTTATATGTTACATATAATATGTAATATAAATTTTTAACAGTTAGTGGGTAGCAGATTTTAATTTTGTTTAATTTTTTTATATTTTTCTTTTTAATTACATATTAATAAATTAAATCAATATTAGTTTTATTTTGTAATTTTTTATAACTTAAGTAATATTGTATGATTATGAGTATTAACAGTATGAAATACCTAGGTACAATTGTAAAATCTTTTTATTCATATTGTAATTTAAAATCTTATGTTACATTTAAGGCATTGTTGAAGGGTAATTTTTCTTTAATCTTAATATGATATCATGTAATATTATTTAATTTATTTTTATGTAAGATTTTTTTTTTTAAATTATTAAAAGCAACATTTTTATCAGTGTCTTTTTAATATAATAGAATAGGTAGGTACCTACATATTACATAATATTCAAACAATTTAACTAATAAATTGTGCAGTTGTAAAATAAATTTATTAATAATTAATTAGGTTTTAATATTAAAGTGACAATTATTTGTGGTACGTTTATTTGATGAAGACTTTGCTAAGTTTGGTTAAGTTTAATTAGGTACATACCTATATTCAATTTAATTTATTTTGACCAATAATTTACATCTTAATTTTTTATCATAAAAAATTAAAACATAACTAAAAAATTATATTTTGAAATATAAAACCTCACCTTAAATTTTTTCTAATTAAAAATTAAAAATTAATATTAACTCGAGCTTAAAATTTGTAAATAAGAAATTCATATTAATTTTACAATATTTTTACTGTATAAAATTAAAATATTGAATAGTCGTAATATTAGAAATATTAAAAACCAGTAAGTTTTTACTTCAATCTGTAAAACGTAGAGTACCAGTATCAATTATAGCTTTTAAAACATTTTAGCTTTTTAACTATTATTTTAAATTCGATTTTTTAATAAGAACCCATAAACTACTATGCCTCTGATAATTTTCATCATAAAAATTTTTTATTGATTTTTTTAGGTTTTTTAGGTTTTAAAATTATTATCTGGTTTGGCTTAAAATGCCTTAAACATTTGGGAATTATTAACTTATTTATTCATAAGCTTGTTGTTTAATTTTTTAATTTTACGTTAAAATTTAAATCATTTTTAGTGTCCAATTTATATTGCTAACCTTATATACATATACCTTATATATGTATGTAATATGTATCTTATATTTATATAGCAAAGTTATCTAAAATTTAAGTGAATAAAAATTTTTGATTCAGCTCATATGATTCTTCGCTAAATATTCACAAATCTAATATATGCATTTAATCAAGCTTCAATGTTAATGAATATATAATGACATTATTACAATTCCTTTTTTTTTAAATCCCTCTATCAATTAATCAAATGTAATTAAATGATTATTTTTTTTTTATTTAAGTATTTAACAATTTACAAGAAAATTAATATTATTTATTATAAAATATCTGACACATTCCATTTTAATTAGAATTATAAAATTTTTCTGGTAACAAAAGTTTTGTGTATAAATGGTAATTAAAGAAATAACTTATTACATGTAGCTTCAAAAGTTATTGTCATCATTACATATTTTTTACAAGATTGGTTATGAATAAAAAAATATTTATTTTTTTAATTATCTTTCACTCAGTTTTTTGATTAAATTTTTTCTTATTGTAATGTCAACTTTTTATGTAATAAATCAAAAAAAAAAAATCATTTGTTTCAATTTACTTTTTTATTTTACACTCTACATCATTATCAAATGATATCACTGTCAAACAAATTCAATTTTCTTTTTATTTTTGCATCTTAAGATATTTTTAAATGAAATTTTTTCATTATGAAAAACCGCATTTTTTTTTTATTTATTTTTTCAAACAACGATTTGAGAAAGTAGTTAGTATATATATGTATATAGTAAATCTCATTCATTTATTTACAATATCATAGTATTGTTAACTTTTGTTTATTCTTAAATAGAAAATCATTGATATTAAATAAAACTAAGTTGCTAATATTCCAACTTCCAAGTTTTTTGTTTTTATTCAAAAAAACCAGAAAATTCGCATATGAAAATTCATTTTGTTGAAATTCAAGTTTAAATTTCCCATTAAAAAAAAGTTTTTTTTTTTTATTATTTTTCATTTTATTTTTATTTTTTTTTTGTATTTACCATTGGCATCATCCAATCTCTTAATATACTAGTATTTACAAATATAGTCATATCACATTATCATTAACAAGAAATTTGGCATGAACCACCACTATAGGGACAAGTTTTCCAAGTTTATTTGTTAACGAATTGAAGAAAAATATAAACAACAAGCTTAATATTGAATTGTAGATTTATAGCAAGTGCTTTTTGGTTTTTCTGCTTTTTTTGTTTTTATTTAAGATGAGTATACGGCTCAAGTGACTTACCATTTATACCAATCAAATGGCTTACAAAATTGTTTTGAAGTTCACCATTATTCATAAAGTTCGTGCGCAAGTTTCTAAAAAATCGTTAAAAATAGAGATTATCAGGTTGCTGTATAGGCAAATTTGTAAAAAAGCACTCAGCATCATCATGATCATTTATTATTAATAATATTTAATAGTAAATGATAATCAAAATTATTTGAAAACAAATAAAAAAGAAAAAAAAATAATAAACGGTAAATAACAGTAGTTTTTTATTAGTAAAGTGAGAGGTTTCAAATTAAAGTTTTTATTAAGTGCGTGTTGTGTTGCGTGTGCGAGGTCGTAATTTTATCTTTTAAAGCAGACGATTTCATCGTTTTTATTATAGGATTTTTTTTTTTTAAATTTTACTTCTGCTTTTTTTTAAAAGCATTTTCTTTTAACTTAAAAGTTAAAATAACACTAAAAAATATAAATTATGTGAATTTTCCTTTATTTGCAGTGCATTATTTAATATATATAGGTATATGTACAGATTTAAATATTTATATGTATATTGTATGAATGTGCATTTACTTGTTGGAAAAATTCGATTTAAAAAAAATTTTAATTCACAACAGGTATATTTGGCAAATTACAGTTATTTTATTTGTAGTTATATTTCAAAGCGCTTTTTATATACGCATTAGAAAGAAAATTAATTAAATATAGAAATTGGCATTAGGAAGTATTTTAAAATCTATTGTAAGTTATTCTTATGAATTAAATTTTGTCATTTATTTTATTAATAAAATGCTATTACTCATTAATATGAAAAAAAAAAAAAAACAGGTAACCACAAAATATTAATTAACGCGTTGATATTAAAGTACGAAAACAAACAATGAAATTAACAATGAACTTGAGATTATTTTATTTACTTTCAATTTCTATTTGATTTTTTGTTATTTATTTTAATGTAATAGATATATTAAAATTAGGAGAAAAAAAACTAATTAGCAAGATTGTATCTAAGCAATACATAGTATTTAGTAAGTTTTGTTAAATAAAGTGCTAATTTGTTTTTATAACTGTAATTTTTAACAGGTGTTCAAGTAAAATTAATAAGTTTTCATTTCGTTATTGTTCTTGTTTTCAAATTAGATTTAACTTTAAATATAAATGTATCTTATATATATATCTCTATATATATGTTCTAAATGTTTATTACTATTAGAGTCAATTACTTAACTCGAGACAACATGGACTCTTTTTTGTAAACTAGATTATTCGTTTGAATAATAATTTTGGAATTGAATTTAAATCTCTTCTTTTTCTTATAGTTTTTGTAATTTTTTCTTAGTTTCTATAGAAACAATTCTGTATAATAAAACAGACTTTACCGACTAATTTTAAACGATAGTCAATCTTACAAATTCTACACTATAAATTTCAACACAATTTTAGTATAAATTTAAAATATTATTAAAGTTTCTAAATAAGATGTCAATTTAAATTTTTTTATTTATTCTAATACTAATTTCAATTTTCAACCAATTTTAAAAAATAAAATTTGAAAGCATTATTTTGGTATAAATATACTTAGTTTCAAATTGAAGTTAAAAAAATTTATAATCAATTATACAGATAACATGTTTTGAATATTTAATTTACATTACAGTAAGTTTAGTTAATTAATTTTTATATCAAATAATTTACCATAGATTATTACTTGTAATAAATAACAATTTTAAAGTAAAAATTTTTAAACAAAAATTTGAAGAAGAATGATTATGTAAATTAATATAATATATTAATTAAGTACTAAGTAAGTAATTTGTAAGTCAAGGGTAAAACTTAAAAAAAAATTCAATTTAATTAAATTAATCCTAACCATTTAATATTCGAAGAACGAAAAAAAAAAAAAAAAGTGTTATTAAATGTAAACATAAATTGTACGCTACTTAATGAGGTCATGTAGAGTCCATGTTATTTTTTTTTTTACTATTGATTTTTTTTTTCCAACTTTTGCTTTCCAAGATTTTTTTTTTGGCATCCGCAATTATTCATGCAAATTAGTTTTAAGACTGTTGAAGCGGTAAAGGTATATAGTTTAGCAAAATATTAAAAAAATATTACTGAAAATAATTAAAAATAAAAATAAATTTTTATTTGTATATATATATATACATATGTTTCATATTTAAATAAAAATATCTTTAAATTTCTAACGGTAGAATAGGTTTTTAAACAAAAACAAAAAAAAAATTTATATCAACCTTCATGGTTGAAATATGATATTTACACATTTTCATGGTATCATAATATAAAATTCTTGAATTTTTTTTCTTATAAGATATTTTGTTTGTTCTTTTATATTTTTTTTTTTTTCAGAGGTCATAATCGGTATTAAGAATAACACGGTATAAATAGATTTAGGTCATCTCCGATTATTCTTAATAATTTTAATTATTATTGTAATTAGTTTGTGTTTTATTAAATTAAAAAAAAAGAATTGTAAAACAGAATAGAACTTTTACAAAAATATACGAATAAATGTATTATATGTATATACTATATATATATATATATTTATATATTACGTGATATATGTGATGTATCATATTATATTATTGATTATTATTTGTTTATGTTGAGATACTATTTTCAGTTATGTAAAAAGCCTCTCCTTCAGTTATGCTGCCCATACACGGCAGACTTGGTTGTCAACTTTGAACGCCGTCTTGAGAAGTTGTATTGTGAGTATGGACAAGTTGAACAACCGTTTTGAAGGTTGGATGAGAATAAAAAATTTTGATTTTTGTGGGCGGAGACTTTGGTTAGCATTTTGAGTTGTATCAAGTAAGGGCAATTTGAACAGCTTAAATGATATTTTATTTTTTATATTTAGTATTTGCCATTTTTTGACAATTAAAGTACGTTGAGATATTTCGATTTGAAAAAATAATAATAAGATAATGTATATAATTCCAAAAAATTAAGAAACTAATTTGAATAACTTAAAAATAAAATATTAAATATTATAATTTTAGAAGAAAAAAATTAATTAGGCAGAACTTATATACCTAGTTAAATAAGAGCTATTCAAAATTCAAATTCAAATTGTTAGATCTTTTCGGCATTTAAATTTTTTTTTTCGATATAGGCTTTCCATGATTCGATATTGGTTGAATAAGTGTGTAGTATGGTGTGCAAACATGTGTACCAAGTGGATAATCACGTCCGTCTAATTTTAATACTTATTTTTATAAACTTGTAAATTAGCACTTTAATTTATACAATTTGCTCTAAAAGCTAATAAATCCAAGATATATACACCAAAAACTTAAATATGAGATTATACCAAAAATTTGACTCGGTCTTAGTCGTCCGTTTAGGTGCTGCAAGGAGTTAAAAGTTGCTACTTAAATTTTTTTTTAAAATAATATACAAAAACTGGGGCGCCATCATTATGTTTTTCTAATAAACTCTTGTCTAAAACTTATTATGGAACATTTTTTGAATGTTGAAAATGTGCTTTCTTAAAAATCCTTCATATTTTTCATTACCTTTGTTTTTAAATATGGTAAAATATAAATTTAATCAAAAAGTTTAACAATATTTCTCAATTCTACAATTAATTAAATATAAATTTATTATAAAACAAAATTTATATGGTAAAAATAACAACAAAAATATCCATAAATATAATTATTTAATAATTTAATATTACCAAATAAATGTTTGAAATATTAATGCTTCATTTTTATTTGTGAGTTCATTGAATAGAAAACAAAATAGAAACCAAATTCTTAATTATTACAAAAAAAACAAAAAAAACACAATAAGTTCAATTAAAATTTTTAAATTTATAGGGGCACAAAATAAATAACAGTGAAACTTGAATATAAAAACCTTCCTCGTAATAATAAAACTAAGTATAATCTAAATGAATTAATTTTAGCGAAATCATTTCTGAATAACATTTACTTGTAGTAACGGCTTTTCAGACAGTTTACTGTATACTATAAATTTATATTTTCAAATTTTTGCAATATTTAAAGGCAAAAAAAAAAAATGCATTAAAAATGGAAAAAAAAATGTATAATATATTTTTGTAAAGTAATAAAATAAAATAATTTATAATTTATATTTTTTCATATTTGAAATTCCTCTATTTTTGTTTGTTTTAATTTTGCAATACACCTACACATTATCAATTTTAAGGAAACATTCCTATATATCGACTGCACTACAAAAACGTATTTAGAATCAACCCATAAGTAAATAAAATCGTATTATAATTATAATCGATGCATCGTTATACTTTAACTAATAAATTAGCTATTTTTTTTTTTTTTACAATGAATCGATTTTATATAATGCAAAAAAAGAAATAATAAAATAAAAACAAAATCAGAAACTTCAATTAATTAGTGATTTCAACCATTCAGTTTTAAACGCAAGTACTATGTAAAAAACAACAAAAAATAAAAACACAAGCCTTTTTTGAAATTTTAAAGTATTTGGGTCAATTTTATATTTAAACGAACAGTCAATCAGTATAGACAGTATAGTAGTTACTACTAAAATATGTATACATTGTTAATAATTACAATATCAAATGCTATAAATGTAATATTAAATTAAATTTGAAGTTTTATAAACAATCGCAAAATTTATGAAATATTGAAAAAGTTGAAAAAAAAATTAATTTTATTATTTATTAAAAGTTAGCTATTATTATTTTTAATATAGACAATATTGTTAATTCCTTAATAATTAAAATTACATTGTGTTCTAAAAGAACGATTTTATGATTTTTAATTTGTTCAAAGGCAGCTTAATTTTTAATCTGATTTTTAATTTGTTAGTTAGAAGGAGTTTTTAAAAACAATTCCACAGAATGTACTTTATTTTTCAAAAAGCATAGATCGACAGCGTCTATTGTTTCCTGTTTCTTGAAAAGAAATTTCAAGAAAACTATTTAAATATATTAAAATTGATTTAAGGTATTATCATTTTCAACTCTTAGGTTAATTCTAAATATAGGTACCTGGATAATTTTAATTGCTTCAGTAATAAGTTATTAATTTTTTTAATTTAAAAAACTATAATAAATGTTTCTAAAGAATTATATTAAAAATTTTGATTATTTAATTATTCATTTTATTATTATTCATAATATTCAATAACCCTAAACATTGATTAAGAATGGGATGTAGGTTAATACCCATAAGCACCGGTTCAATAAAAATGATTTCCCTAAAACTCCCTGTTGATTTTGCAATGACATATTAATAAAATAAAGGGTATTATATTTCTTTCTAAGTGCTAACTGTTTAATAGCTAGTCTAATAAGCATGTCTATACCATAAGTAATTACTGGAACAGGAGGAACATATTATATTCATATTAATAGAATTGATATGAATGAATTCCACATAAAATTTAAACATGAGATAGTACTAGACATTATAAGATGTAGAAACGTTTTAAATTTTCCATAGATACAATTCTATTTGTTATATATTGCAATAATTTTGATTGGTTTATAATATATTTCTATATCTGTGAATTATATTATTAAATTAAATTATTTGTTTATATTTTGTATTTGTTTAGATTGTTATATTAATTTATTTATTATTTAAGATAAATAATTATTCAATTATTGGTTATGCCATTAATTTGAATCCAATGGCGAATGGTAGCTATGAGTGTTAGTTCCGCATTTACATCTAATAGTAACATTTATTTCTATTTTTAATAATGTTTTAGTTTGTAAACATAATATTGATATTTCACTCTACATGTTTTAATTAATTTATTTATTATTACAATAAATTTAATATGAAAAACAAACAATATAAAAACCGAAAAGATGTTAAGTTTAAAGATAAACGGATTGTTGCAAAGACAGGTTAATCAACTAAAACAAGTCATCATCAATACTATCGAATAATATCAAATATTAATACATTTTATATACCTATTCATAGTAAAAAGTATATACATATAAAGTGCAACAACTTTGATACAATACAATATTAGTATTGTATTTAATATTTATGTGCAAAGTGATGAATGTTTTAGCTTTAAACTTGACTTAATGAAAATCGAAAGTGAAATCAATTGAATATTGAATGAAATAAAATAAAAATATATTTTAAAATATTAGGTGTATTACAAATAATATCAAACAAAAGTTGAAGTACTCATGGTATATATAGTAAAATAATAGTAGTTTTTGACTGGGAGCGGTACGAAATCTCGAAATTTGTAATCTCGCTCTTTAAAATCTCGCTTTTTAAAATCTCGATTTTTAATAACAAAAAATTTCGAAAAAAATTTCATAATTGTTTAAAAAATTCAGAATGGTCAATTTTGTTTTTTTGGAATGGTTTTTTTTTGGAATTTTGAATGAAATTGGAATTTCGAAATTGAAATATTTTACATAAATGTAATATTATTGAACCATCTTAATAGCCGATGGTAGGCCATTATAGGTTTATACTATTATAATTATATTATATACTATATATTTACATTATATTTGGTAGTAAGAAGAGTATTTAAAAGAAGAAACTCTTACAACCGAAGCCTATGAACTTTTCTTTTACTTATTTATTTCTGAAATCTCTCTTCGGGCGCCGCGCCCAGAGAATTTCAAAAACTAAAAGCAAATTAAAAAAGCGAGATTTTAAAGACCCAGATTAAAAATTTCGAGATTTCGAACTAGACCCCTTTTGATTATATGGTAAATGATTATTGATATATATTATGTTATATTGTGTATGAATTAACTCAGCTAGTTAGATGCTAGTTTAAATTAAACAATAGTTTATTAACATAAATATTATTTTTATTTTATATTACTTTACATCTTTTTAAGTTTTCTTTAACATTTTTATAACACTTAACTGTTTCGCTTCGTTGGATATTTTTAAAAGAAAAAAAAAACAATATATAAATTTCGGTTACATACTATATTATGTACATACGCATATATATATATATATATTCATTATATATATATATACTTATTGCGAGGTTAATGCATAATATTAATGCAGATATTGCAATTTAAAAATGCAGTAAACGAGTAAGTAAAGTAATTAAAGTCCATAGTACAGATATAAAAGTCATTAGCCATTGGATTTTTACATGGCCGTTTACTTTGAAAATTGAGAAGTGAGTTTTTGTTTTTTTTTAATTTTTATTGTATTATATTATTTTTTTATTTTTGATTTTATTGTTCTTTATATTATAAAACCACCACATCACCAACATATAGTACGAAACGAATTTAAATTGCACCAATAAATAACGACTAAACAAGATCTGAAACACTTAATAAAAAACATTAAAAAATAGAGTAAAAAAATAAGATACTTGTAATAAGCATAAAAAAAATGTGGTACCAATAAATAAAAAAAAAAAAATTAAATTAAGGAAAATGGCAAGGTCATTCTGTGGTGGACAACCATAACTGTATTTAAAGTAAAATAAAAAAAAAAATTGTAAAAAAAAACAAAACCGTTTATTGGACAATGGCCGTTGTATACATATATATATATGTATAAACTGGTTTAAACTTTAAAGAGATATCGACTTTAACAGATAAGAATTTAGTACATTTGAAACTTATATGTTTTAAGACAAAATCATTTTGTTTGGGATATAACGAATACCTGACAACGTAAGGTTAGCTAAAGGTTTCCAAATGTAAAAAGAAAATTTGTCAAGGTTGATTGGCTTCAAAATAGAGTGTAATAAGAATGAAATTGTTTTGCTAGTTAATGGTTACTTAATCTTAATTCAGTGCATATACCAGGGAATAGTAAAATGTTTGGAATTGCTCCAAAAAAATTGGTGCTATAATTCGATTGCTTCGATTATTAATAATAATTTCCATTAGATCAGATTGATTTTTTTTCAATATTGAACCCCTTAGCTACTCTTTTGATGAATTATGACTTTATCATCTTGTATGTTCGCATCATTTCGTAAATAATAATGAATTTACTTCGTGGCGTGTATTTCTTCACGTATCATGGGAAAAGGTGATAAGTGAAGGTTATATGCATATATTGATATCTCAAATTGTACAATATAGTGTCTCCAATTGTACATGTAGGTACAATTTAATCAATTTATATTTAAAACTATAAATTATTTTGTTCAAGGCTTTACATAACATTTCTATTTTTTTAATTCAATACTAAGGTTTTTTTTCGTAATACTAAAAATTCCGTTTAATAACTCGGTTCCGCAATCCTATATTAAGAGTATTATACTTCCTTAAATATTTTTGAAAGTACTTGTTCCATTGACACTATATTTCGCTGTACAGCAATTAATGGTGAGTCAACTTAAGATTCTTATTTTTAATGGTTTTTCCTTTTAACTTAAAGGTATTAACATAATAAATTAAAAAATTGTGAACTTATTTTGATTGCAGTTAAAATATTTTATTGTAAACATTTTACTTCCTATATAGAAATTAATATAAAAATAAAGTCATAGTTGTTATAAATTTTTGAAATTAAATCCCTTAGGCAGTTTTAAAAAAAACTATTTTAATAAGAATTTAATTCTTATATAATGGTTAAAAATGTTAGTATTTCTTTTGATTGAAAATATATAATTCTAAAGTATAAATTTAATTTAAATACGGATTTTGGGTTTTGGTGTATTGTTTAATAAAAAATTAAACTAGATTTTAAAAAATGCGGAACTCTTGATATTGTTTTTTTTTTTTTTTATTTTTGATATCCTGTTAATGATACCTTGAAAACAAGCGACATTATAATGACATCATAATATGTACTTACTTTTAATTATATATAGGTAAGATAAGTTTGAAGTGTTTTTTGATTTATGATTCTTATTTTTTTGGTTTTTGTAGACTGAAGTAGAATGCCATTGATGAAAACCTGGAACGGTAGTGTAAGAATTTCTCCTAATTATTATAATTGTTTTTACTATGAATTAATTGGGGAAATAAGATGGAATAAATTATCTTCTCTTTTGAGTTTTAGGTAATTATAAGGATTAGAAAACATTTATATTGGGATTGGGTACTAAACAATTTGGATATACGATTTTTGAAAGAATTCATATATAAACATAAGGCTTAAATTCTTAATTAGAATCACATTTAGTGTCATATGATTTATTGTAATTGTTAAAATCAATAATTTTATTTAATTAATTACTAAAATTAATAAAATAGTATAATATAAGCAGTCTGTTCAAATAAGTTTTATTTAGACTTTTTGCCAAATATTAATCTTTAGAAAGTGGTGTTTTTATATTATTATAATAGTAAAATAATATAGGCTTTTAAACTAGTTATAAAATTTTTTTTTGCATACCAGAATTTTAATTAAAATTATGAACAATGAAAGTAATTTAAATTCAATAATATTATACAATTTCTTAAGAAATAAATTAGAAATAATTTTTTATTTTTTTACATATTTAATTTGATAAAACTGTAAAATTTAATCGGTATATTAAAATTATTTCATAAAAAAATTTTATTTTTAAATCATGACTATAATTATTAAATGTTATTATTATTATATATTTTTTTATAAGAGTTAATTTACAATAAATAAAAATCATGGATAATGTCTCTTTTATATATTTTGAAACTTATATATATACATATTAATGAAAAAGAAAAAATTATAATAAAACACTAAAATTAGAAAATAATTAAGTTTCAACAAAAAAAACCTAATTTTATAAAAAAAATTACTAAAAGACTTCTATATATGTTGTTGTTGTTTAGACGGGGGGGAAAAGCAAGTCTCCCTTACACCTAGGCCTTGCGGCCCGTTGTGCACCCCTCATTAAATACTTTCTATTTATTTATAACTATTATATTATTTATTTTGTTTATATTATATATTTGTATATTTATATTATATTTGGTCACCATGGGGATTCGTAAAGAAAAATTATTTTTCAATAATTTTTTTTTTTTAATATAATATTGTATGACCTGACCGGGAATCGAACCCGGACCCCCTCGGTTAATAAGGCAAATGCTTACCCACTGCACCACCGAGGCCCCTTCTATATATAGTAGCTATAATATTTTTTTTTAATTCTAAAATTCAAATCTTTATATCCATATTTATTTATTAGCTGATTTTTTTATTCTCTTGTATTAAAAGCTCAACGATCCTTTTAAAAGCAAGACTAGCTATCTTCCAATCAATTTGTTTGAATGATTTTTCAACAATCAGAAACCTTTGAGCAGTCACTTTTCCTACATTTGCTTGTTAAAAACAGTCTTTCTTGATAACAGTTTACATGTAATCGAATTGAATTATTTAAACTCCCTTTAGAGTACTTTATTCTAATTTATCCATCCATGAAATTGATTTCAAAGATTCAATACTGTACTTTAAACAATATTACAAGACCACATACTCTAAAAAAGCAATTTCATATCACTTCTATAAATTTTAACTGAAAAAAAATATGTATATTGAAGGTAAATTACAATTCATTGAATAAAAAGTGCGTGCTAATTTGCATTAAATATACTTTTTTATTATAGCAATGTGCAATATCAGTGTACGGTGATACATATTACATATAAAAAGAAACTTTTAATTAAATTTAAATTTAAAGGTATAATATACCTATAAATATTGCCAAACTATCATATCTTTAATGTACAATGTATGTGATTTCATTATACATTTCCGGTTCAATTATTTAATACAAATCACACAACTGACAAAAATTCATTCATTATTTTTGTAATATATGTTTACTCATACAAAATATAGTTAAAAAAAGTTTCGATACTTTTAATTATGATCGTTAGGAAATAATGTGTAATGATAAAACACAGCGAATGTAAAATTATGCAACACATGGCTTTGATTAATTTATTAAAATTAAAAAAATAAATTTTATTCTTTTTTTTTTTACACTTTCATATTACCTTAGTTTTTTTTTAATTCCTTTAAGACCCTCTTTAAAGGTATACATATATAATATATATAAACAGATGTCAAATTAAAAAAAAATAACAAGTATGTAATTATTATATATCTATTTCTATTAAATGAAATGTCATATATTTTTTTTGGTCCCCAAAATGATAAATAGCACGTGTATTAGTTTTGTTCTTTCATAATTTTTTACTATATGTTTTGTTTTTTTTTATTTTTTTACTTGTCAAAAATATTTATTTTTAAATAAATTTTTTGAAAAAAAATCTTACACCTATAACTTTTTGACTTTGTTTAACTACAACAAAGTTTGAGGCTGTACCGCCTGCGGCTATTGAATAATAATTAAGATTTAAAAATAAAAGCACAAAAAAAACAAAAATTAACCAATATTATACATACAAAAAAACGCCATTTTTTTTTCTTTAAAATGTCATTAGACATAATTTACAGAAAGTTTCTTGTTTTAAAAATTTTGTTGATTGATTGTTACAAGGCCATCTTTAGAAACAAAAATCTATAATAAAATACAAAATAAAAAAAAAAAACTGACAAAAATTTAAAAGGAACAGTTATGATAATTAGATGTTATCAATGCCTATGTACATATTAAGTATTTAAAATTAAATAAAACTGAACTTCCAGCTATCAATTGGATAGCTATAAAATATCAATAAAATTTGTTAATTACTTTTACAGTTTATTTATTTTGACAGTTTATATTCCAATTCTTAATACATTCATAAACTTAAAAATTAACTATTCGTCTTATAAATGATCTCAGTGTTATCTAATCGTTCACTCCCCTCAGCTATCGTCGTACAGTTGGGTCACTGACCTTGTTTTATAGATATCTTGTAGAGACTAACATCTGTTCTAAAGAAATTAAACACTTATGCCTCCATTCGAAATTTTCCAACGGGAAAGAAGAAAGGGCAACAGATACTCATCCCTACACAGTTAGGCTAGGCAGAAGGCGTAACGCGGAATATGGAAATTCCTTTGTCATGCCCTCATCACGTTTATGGAACCATATTCCACCAAATGTGTTCCCCAAAATTGATAATGTATATATGTTCGATATAGCCAAATTTAAGAAGAACAGTAACATCTTTCTTCTAAATATCCCATCCAATATTTCCCATCCCCCATAAGCCAGAAATCCAAAATATTTTCCACCATAATCCCAAAACCTTCCATAACCCCACTTTACATTTGTATCACAGGTTCCCTCCTAAAGTTTTGTTCAAAAAGGGTGTGGTTTTGGTGTGTTAAAATCGCTTACTACGCACTGTTTGAATGGGTAGCTAAAATCAATGAAAAAGACACCTCGTAAAAAAAAAAATAAGAAAAAATTTAAAACAGTTGAATTCTAATTACAATGTGTGTTTAAATTGTGTTAGTTTTTACTTATTACAATATTTTAATATTTAGTGTTAGAGTTTTTATTATAAAATTCTATGTTTAGAATGATAGATATTCGTATGACGCAATAAAGTTAAATATAAATTTGATTTGGCGTTTTGTTTGGCGTGTTGTTGAAGTTGTCAGCTCCATTTTGAAATTTTATGAAACCAATTAATCTAAATTTGATTTCAATATTTTTTTATATAAGTTATAGAAATCATATAAGTCACTTGTAATTTAAAACGAAGAAATATCAAAAATGATAATTTATTCTCAATCGAGTTGTTAGTAAATCTAAACGCTTTAACGTACTCACTTTGGCATTCTGTTCAAATCATTGTATTCCGAACGCCCTCTGATTTATTTTCCTAATTTAGTTGCCAATAAAAGAAAACATTATAAATTTCTTTAAAAATTTTATTTAATCTCTTTCTTTTTGATTTTTTTTAAAATCAAAGTTTAAATTGGTCAAAAAGTTAAGGGAAAGATTAAGGTTATTTAAAAGATCAGTTCAATCAATATTTTTTATTTAGAAATATTTTGGCTTGCGAAAGAAAATATATTTTGTATATATTGCATATATATATTACATGTATATCCTTTATTTGAAATATTAACAGTTATATATTTTTAAATGGTGAAACAAAGTGAAAAAAAATTAAAAGTAACTTTAAGATTAAAGTAATCATTAACCATTAACTTAAATTTTCAAAAATTTAAAGTACTTTCGCAATTTTTATTTTGAAAAAAAAATAAAATTTTTTAAAGATTTGCTTGTTTTTTTTTTGCAATTTAAACATTTAAACGCTAACGGATGAATTTGTCTACAATATAATAGTATAAATTATTGAGAGCACTTTAAAAAAAAATATAACACCTACATACCTTTAAAAAAAATTCCATTTTTGGTGCACGTCAAGTTTCTTACAATAACTTAATTAATAACGAGATAATATGGCGATAAAAATATGGATCACAAGTTAGTTGTAAATATATAAAGTTATTTCAGATTGCGTTGTAATAATTATTCTATGTACAAAAAGTATTATAGTAGGAGAAATAAGCTTTTAAGATGAGCGGTTAATTTTGCTCTAAAAATTAGAGAAATTAATAATTAGGAATCTATTACAATGGCAAACGTATAGATATCTCGATTGGGCAAAACTTCCGCAAAGGGGTTGTGAGCTATCAAGATGACGTCATCACATAACGGTACTAAATATCTCAAAGTTTCCGAATATATATACCATTAGTGGCGATGGCGCCATCTAGTTTTCGAAAAATGCATTACAAAAATTTCCTAAGATTTTGTAGCATTTTAATTAAAATGCTATATTTTTCCTGTAAGACCATAAACTAGAACCAACATCATAAAATATTGTAGAGAATGATATTGCCTTTCATATAAATCCGGTTTCATCTGAATCGGTGCTACCGTTTTTAAGATATTGCAATTTAAAGTGAAAATTTTTCTTAAAAAAAAAAAAAATCAAACTTTCAAAAAAACTACTATAACTGTGAAATTTTCAAAAACACCCTATATTATTATTATACCATTAGAAAGGCCTCTTAAAACTCTTTCCAATGGTATATAATAAGTATGGCATATGTTGACAAATAGCCCCACCAGAGAACATAAATGCAAAAATGACGCAACAATTTTATTAAAAAATACATTTTCATACTTTATTTGTCATAAATTTATTTTGCCTTTTTGGCAAATTTAAAAATGTAAGAATGCATTTTAGGTTTGGATACAATATTGAGTTTGGTTCTGACAATTTGTTTTGAGGGATTTTGGAGGTGACAACCTCAAAGTTTTAAAATTTTTTTTATTTAAATATGTATGTAAAAATATAATTAGAAAGGCCCTTAGGCTACAAAATCAGAAGTAATTTTATTTGTGAAAATAGAAGCAATTTAATTTTCCAAACTTTTTTATTTAAATAGTTAGGAAGGAGTTTTAGAGTTGGTTTCAAAAGCAAGGTTTTACGCTTTTTCCAGAATATTTATATATGTGTATATGTGGGATTCTCAATTAGAAGGGATTTTAGAGTTGGATTCAAAAGCAGGATTGCCGCTTTTTCCAGAATATTTATATATATGTATATGTGGGATTGTTAGTTGGATTCAAAAGCAGGGCTTTACGCTTTTCCCAGAATATTTATATATATGTGTATATGTGGGATTCTCAATTAGGAGGGATTTTGGAGTTGGATTCAAAAGCAGGATTGCCCCCTTTTCCAGAATATTTATATTTATTAATTAGGGTTGATTATTTTTTGTATGAAATAGCTATGCCGAATTCTCATACCATTCTTTTCATTATAGTGTTGGATTCAAAATCTAGTTTCAATAATTGAGTTAGCGGGGGTTCGGGGGCGGCAGCCCCCGTAATGAAAATATAATATTATTTAACATGTTTTATTACAGTGTATTAAAAAAATTAGAAACTTATTAATTTTTTTAATGAATTAGGTATCCGAACTCTTATACCATTCTTTTCATTTTAGTGTTGGATTCAAAATCTAGTTTCAATAATTGAGTTAGCGGGGGTTCGGGGGCGGCAGCCCCCGTAATGAAAATATAATATTATTTAACATGTTTTATTACAGTGTATTAAAAAAATTTGAAACTTATTAATTTTTTTAATGAAATAGGTATCCGAATTCTTATACCATTCTTTTCATTTTAGTGTTGGATTCAAAATCTAGCTTCAATAATTGAGTTAGCGGGGGTTCGGGGGCGGCAGCCCCCGTAATGAAAATATAATATTATTTAACATGTTTTATTACAGTGTATTAAAAAAATTAGAAACTTATTAATTTTTTTAATGAATTAGGTATCCGAATTCTTATACCATTCTTTTCATTTTAGTGTTGGATTCAAAATCTAGCTTCAATAATTGAGTTAGCGGGGGTTCGGGGGCGGCAGCCCCCGTAATGAAAATATAATATTATTTAACATGTTTTATTACAGTGTATTAAAAAAATTAGAAACTTATTAATTTTTTTAATGAATTAGGTATCCGAACTCTTATACCATTCTTTTCATTTTAGTGTTGGATTCAAAATCTAGTTTCAATAATTGAGTTAGCGGGGGTTCGGGGGCGGCAGCCCCCGTAATGAAAATATAATATTATTTAACATGTTTTATTACAGTGTATTAAAAAAATTTGAAACTTATTAATTTTTTTAATGAAATAGGTATCCGAATTCTTATACCATTCTTTTCATTTTAGTGTTGGATTCAAAATCTAGCTTCAATAATTGAGTTAGCGGGGGTTCGGGGGCGGCAGCCCCCGTAATGAAAATATAATATTATTTAACATGTTTTATTACAGTGTATTAAAAAAATTAGAAACTTATTAATTTTTTTAATGAATTAGGTATCCGAATTCTTATACCATTCTTTTCATTTTAGTGTTGGATTCAAAATCTAGCTTCAATAATTGAGTTAGCGGGGGTTCGGGGGCGGCAGCCCCCGTAATGAAAATATAATATTATTTAACATGTTTTATTACAGTGTATTAAAAAAATTAGAAACTTATTAATTTTTTTAATGAAATAGGTATCCGAATTCTTATACCATTCTTTTCATTTTAGTGTTGGATTCAAAATCTAGCTTCAATAATTGAGTTAGCGGGGGTTCGGGGGCGGCAGCCCCCGTAATTAAAATATAATATTATTTAACATGTTTTATTACAGTGTATTAAAAAAATTAGAAACTTATTAATTTTTTTAATGAATTAGGTATCCGAATTCTTATACCATTCTTTTCATTTTAGTGTTGGATTCAAAATCTAGCTTCAATAATTGAGTTAGCGGTGGTTCGGGGGCGGCAGCCCCCGTAATGAAAATATAATATTATTTAACATGTTTTATTACAGTGTATTAAAAAAAATTAGGAACTTATTAATTTTTTGAATGAATTAGGTATCCGAATTCTTATACCATTCTTTTCATTTTAGTGTTAGAATTTGTATCAATTTTACTATATGGCTTTATTTGGTAAAATGGCATTCAAATGCGAAATAAAGCCATACGTAAAAAAATTCTCGATATGGCTTTATTTCGCATTTGAATGTTGTACAGGTTGTTGGAACAGTATAAGCGTAATTTTATATCCAACTCAAAACCCTGTCAATCTTCAAAATCTTAGTATATAAATATTCTGGAAAAAGCGTATAATTCTGACTTTATAACCAACTCTAAGGTCCTTTCTAATTATACTTTACATACATATAAATACCTCAAAAATCCTCTAAACAAAACCCAACTCAATATTGTATCAAACTATAAAGTACATTCTTAAATTTTAAAATAAATATTTCAAATGGAAAACAAAAAGGCGAAATAAATTTATGACAAATAAAGTATGAAAATGTATTTTTTAATAAAATTGTTGCGTCATTTTTGCATTTATGTTCTCTGGTGGGGCTATTTGTCAACATATGCCATACTTATTATATACCGTTGGAAAGAGTTTTAAAAGACCTTTCTAATGGTATAATAATAATACAGGGTGTTTTTGAAAATTTCACAGTTATAGTAGTTTTTTTGAAAGTTTGATTTTTTTTTTTTTTTTTTTTAAATTTTCACTTTAAATTGCAATATCTCAAAAATGGTAGCACCGATCCAGATGAAACAAGATGTTTATGAAAGACAATATCATGCCCTACAATAGTGTAAGATGTTGGTTCCAGTTTATGGACTAACAGGAAAAATATAACATTTTAATAAAAATGCTACAAAATCTTAGGAACATTTTGTAATGCATTTTTCGACCACTAGATGGCGCCATCGCCACTAATGGTATATATATTCGAAAACTTTGAGATATTTAGTACCGTTATGTGATGACGTCATCTTGATAGCTCACAACCCCTTTCCGGAAGTTTCACCCTCGATTGTTCCACTGCTCCCTACACAATAATTAAAACTTTTAAGTAATAGCATTATCTGGTGATAAATTTTTCTTACAACAAGGTACTTTCATAATATTTTAACTTACTATCTGGTTGTAGGACCATTTGACACAACGAAAAATCCAAGTCAAAGCGACAAAATTTAGCTAACAGATTAACGTTTATATATAAAAAAACAACTTAAACTTATTACATTTAAATATTCATCTAAAGCTCCTTTTTATATGAATACATTTGTAAGGGTACATTTGTGAAAGCTGTAAAAGAGATTCAAGTGTATGGACTTTATATCAAATCAGAGTAAAAAAGAAAATTAATATAACTAAATTAATGTTTGTTCGTCTTTCCATCCGCCCTGCTGTCCGTCTGTACACACAAGGAAAATTACAGTTCATTCACTCAATTTTCATAAAAGTTAGGTTTCTTAGTTAAATGATGTTTATGAAAGCGAGGGGTCTTTTTCATTGATTTTAGCTTTTAAGCTCGTTTAAATGATAACAATGACAGATATCCCTATTAAACTCCATTTAATAAATTTTATTTCAAATAATCAACTTTTAAAGTTCCCAAAATTTAAGGCTCTAAACTTTAATTCTTCTAAGGGCCAATTTTGTTTAGGTATATTATATTATAAATTCGAAATACTGTTGTCATACAAACTTATATTTCATTTTACAGATTTTTTAATTTTTTTTATTTAAAATATAAATATATATAATAAAAATTTTCATTTAAAAAAAAAACGCTTTTGTTTTAATTAATTTTTAAAAAATTTTTTTAACTTGTATTTTAGCCTTCTTTTTTATGCCTCCTAACCTTTTTTTATTGCTGCCCTTATTTATTTTGTGATTTATTGGGAATTTTTTTTCAACGCAGTTTGGGTTTTTTGCTATTAAACTTTCCATTTTATATTAAGATGACAGTTTCTATGCAGGTTCTCAAACTCGATTAAAATTGAACAAAAAACAAAAAAAAAAAAGAAAATGAACCAGGGCAGAGCAACTTTTGAAAAGTTACAAAAAGAATTGAAAGAAAAAGCAGGAAATTTTGAACTAGTTTAATTATTTTGATGATTTTTTGTGTGTTTTTTTGGTAAATTGAAAAGAAAATATAAACTGTGTTGGTTATAATTGCTTGCACGAATTTTAATAGTTTTTATTTGGTTGTAAGTGAAAATTTAATTATGTACTTATATTTAATTATAAGTGTTTATTTTTGATGTTTTTTAAACTGCTGATTTCAATTGTTAAAAAACGGGGAAATGTGTAAACTTATTAAAAGTTTTTAACCGATCCCTAAAATAAAGCCTATGAGAAAATCTGTAATTTAAAAAATTGATTTATAAATTAAATTTTTTTATCACTTTCAAGTTTTCCATTTATTCAATTTTGATTCACGGAAATGAAATTAAATTTCACTTTTTTTTTTTTTTTATTATTTGAACTTAAACTTGAGGTGTTATTATTTTAATAATTCAATTAAAAATGCATGTGCTACTGTTATTTATTTTTACTCTTATTTAATTATATATTTAATATTTTTCTTCAATTAATTGAAAACAATAAAAGGGTAATTAAAATATCTATATCAGTATTTAACTATTTTTGGGTTAAAATAAGCTAGAAAATGTTTTCAATGCAAATATGATGCAAACATATAAGTATATAGTATAACTAATAATTTATGTACAAAATATGTATTATATATATATATATATATATATATATATATATATATATATATTATATATAATGCAATTAATTATAAAAAAAAAACAATATACACTCCAAAAACTATAATCTGCAATTGTATTAAGATAATTAGCTTTTATTTAAAAAAGAATATTAATTATTTCCTACATCCTGTGTTTTAAATTCACATTATTATGTTACTAAATTTTATGCATGATGCCATGGAAAATTTCTTTGAAAATTCAACCTTTGAAACAAAATGAAGACAGTTAGACCCCAAGTTAAGAAAAATAAAAAAAAAAAAACAAATATTTAACAAAAATTTCATATTTATTCATCTATTGAATCAATGTTTGTGTTTTAAAAGGTGTTATTTTCACGTACAACTTCAAAATTAAAAAAAAAAAACAAAAAATTAATGCAGCTTCCTCTGGTGTCTTATTTGTTAAGTATGTTTATTAAAAAAAATGTTATTGTTTTTTATGTGTGAAAATTCCAAAGGTTTGAAACTTTATTTTCACTTTCATTTGTATTATTTTTCAATAAATTTTCATTTCAATTAATTTATGGAAGTTATTAAAGGAAAACTTTCAATGGTTCATTGTTAATTTCAAAATTTAAAGTGTACATATTTAAAAAAAAAAAGAAAAACAATCTGTTAGGTTTTATGTATCATATGCTAAACATTTATCGGTATTATGCTATCGATTCTTGAATTTCGTTTTTTGATTGAATTGAACACAAGAATGAGGTATAAATGTTGATTTATTGATTAATAAAAAGTATAAATACTTTTTCATTAATTTTTTGGTTCGGTTGTTCTGAAGGGCATCTAGGCAAGCTTAAAAAACTAATCTATATATATAAATTTTTTCTGTGGTTTAATTTATACTTATCTCGATATTTCATGGTGTTGTAGGAGTTGTCTGTTTTTGCTGAATTATTTTTTTATTTGTGTAGTTTCATTTGCGAATATTTTATTGGCTTTTGGACATTTAAAAAGTATTTGATGCAACTTTGCAAAGGTAATTAATTAGTTCTTATATTTTGTAATTAAATTATATAAAAATAATAATTAACACTGTTCTTATAGTTGCAAAAAATGTTATGTTAATACTTACTTTATACCATATAATATAGATTTCTAAATAAATGTGAACTTTATTATCAAAATGAATCATGAGATAAAGGAAATCCTTAAATCCTGAAAATTTTTTAGAAACAATATTAAAATTCATTTAAAGTCAATACAGATATTTTAGAAAACAACAATCCAAATCAATCTTTAACATTTTATTTTTACATAAATTCCAGCAATAAAATTTCAAAAAGTTTTGTTATTTAAGAATTGTATAATTAAACAATATTTAAATGTTAAAAAAATTTCATTGCCTTGTTCTGGCATTCATTTGGTTTTTTTAAAAAAAAAAAATTAAAAAATAAAGGTAATGTACAAATATATATATTATATTTTTTTAACTTTTGAATTATACCAAACCATTAGTGAATAAAAAAGTCTTTTATTCCTTTCATTTAATGTAATTTACACACCTTAATATTATATAAGGTAGGGGTGTGTTATGTAGTTTATAAATATATGTATGTATGTATGTAAAAAAGAATAGTGAATGCAATTTGTGTTATGGCAATACAATAAGAAATATTAATAATGGCGACCATTATTATTCGAGGTTCCTTGGTATAATTATTTAATATATATATATATACATATTAAATAATTAACAAATCGGCACATAGTTAAAATAAATCTTAAAAAAAAAATTTTAAAAATCAATTTATAAAAATAATAATTATATTTTTTACTTTATTTATCATTATTATGTAATATGGAAAGTATAGGAAAAACATTTAAAACAGTGACATAAAAATTACTGTATTTATACATACATTGTGTTTCAACTGACAGTATAATAATATATATAAAATTTTTGGGAACAAAAAAATATTATGTTAAATAATTTTTTTAATTATTTATAATCAGTCCCCTACCACATACAATATGATAAGTGAGTGATTCAGCCTTTACTTTTCAGGTGCAGCAGTTATTTTAATTTTATATTATAATATAAATTATAAATTCTATTTTTTTTAATTTAATAGGATTCGACCAGGGTTTGAATCCGAGACCCTTCGAATGAAAGGTCGCCGTCCTAACCACTACTAAAATAACATTTTTCAAAATCTAGCTTTTTACAACCAAATTATTTTTTCTAATAATTAATTATTCAAATATTAAATTCCATATCAAAATATATAAATTTTAAAATAAGCGCTTAACCCATACTTTTGAAATCAATTAATTATTTAAATATTGTGGAAGTATGCATATTTTGACTTTGTAAATCCTACTTAAGAATCTTGTATACATATTCACATATTATGCTCCTCATTTTGCAACGATCTATAAAATTCCTTCTAACCTTTTTTAAAAAAATTTAAAATTCAGTTTTTTGAAAATAAAAAACAATATAATCAGAAATGTTACAAGTTTCCAACAAACCTAAATCAGTTCTAAATGATTTATATAATGTGTATAATATATGTAAATGATTTAATTGTCTATATTAAAAGAGATTATATATATATATATATAATATATATATATTATAAATTTAATAAATATTTTGCTTTATTATCACTTAAATTACATGTAAATAAAATTTATTCTGTGGTCAACTTTCATTTTTTAAAAAGTGAGAACAACAAGTTTTTCCAATTCAGTTATTCTCAAACTTTTCAGTACTTAATTATTATTTACGAATTAATTAATTTAGTTGCCTTTATATTTAATTTAGCTTAAATTGCAAAATAATATATATCAATGTTATGAAATTATTTTGCAATGTATATATGTATGTAATAAAATTTTAAAATTTGAATAAGTAATTTATGTATTTTTTATATTAAAAATACTCTAATTGAATCGGAAATTAAATAAAACTGAAAGTAATTGCTTATAATTGTTTTCCATTTCAATTCATTTATTTGCTTATTTTTGTTTTTTTTTAGAATATTCGATTACAATTTATAAAAGTCATACATATATAATTGTTGGTATGCATTTAATGGTTTAAATTAATATAAAGTTAGCTTTCAAATAAATTTATTTTTGAAAACTTCTGTTTTTATGATTTAAATAAAATTTAAACCTTATTTTCGAATTACGAATTACGAATCAATATACAATTCAACAATAAATATATCAAAAATATATCTCATATATAATGATTGAATGAAATAGCTTTGATTATAAATTTTTTTGAAATAAATTACATATATATATAAGTAAATATTTAATAAGAACAAATTGTCATTGAATTACATTAAAATTTTTCTGATTTCTTTTTATTTTTTTAATTAAAAAAAAAAAAAAACCAAAAAAAAAAATTCACCATGTTTAAATTTATAAAATGCCAAAATAAAAAAAAATTATAAACTTATAACATGTCTGTCACATTTTTTTATTTCGTAGACTTTTGTTGTTGTTATGTTAATGTATGTTTTTTTTTTTTTGTAAATTCGAACTCTACTTGATCTAATTAATCCGATTAATCATTCGTGCAATAAAACGGCCTTCAGTTAAATATTATTTAAAAAAAATAAAACACAAATTCTAAAATAATTTTATAATTTTAAAAGTTTAATGTTTAAAAGAAAATATTATTTTTTAAAAATAAACTATTTTTCAATTCAGGTATTAACTTTAGTGAACTGAATAAATTTTTTGAATTGAATGACTGAATTCGAAATTATTCATGTGTTTTTCAAAAATTTTATTAACTCAGTTAAATTTGTTTTTGATTTTAAATCAATATAAACGTGTATTAACTTCAACAAAATTATTGACGAATATTTAAATGAAGGATTGTCAAATTATTTTTATATTAAACTTAAATATATGAGGTGTTTCTTTTAGAGAAACAATTTTTGTCCAAATTCCTATAAAAAATAGAAAGAAGAGCTCAACTAATAATGTTAGGAACGTTTGTATTATATTATTTAAACTGCATAGTACTGATTTCTTAGTTCATAGCTACTAAATAAACTTTTGTTCACAATGTATTTTAATTATGGCATCTTAATTAAACCTAAAACTGTACCAGATGATTCCACTTTTCGATATGCATCTATTTGTATAAACTTACTCTTATAAAAATATTGATAATAATGTTTGAACAAAGTATTTTTTCTAAAATGTGACTTCCGGTTACCGATGCTGGTACGATTGATTCAGCAACGGATAAAAATTGGGCGAAAATTGTTGCTATAATACCGCTTTTACAGCATTACTAAAGATATGTTTGAATAGAGGTTACACTCTATAATCGATTTTCAAACCGAGCTTCGGCCTCTGGACTAAAATAATAGAACTATACAGAGTTGTAAAATGCTAAAATTTAATCTCAACTCAACTTATCGTTTAGTTAAAATTTTGAATTCACTCATGCTTTAGTCTACTCAAAACTCGAATTTGAGCCTAATTCATTGTTGACCAAAACACATGCACATACAGATTGAATGGACTCAAACTTTTAGCTATCTTAAGGTTGAGCAGACTCAAATTTGAGTTAACGCGTGAGTTGAGTTTCGCATTTGATTTCGCTAACTTAAAACTCTGGAACTATGTATATGCAATGCAATTGACATTACTAAAGCTTATTTTTTAAAATTTCATAAGATATGTTTGAATAGAGGTAACACTCTATAATCGATTTTCAAATAGAACTTCGACCTCTATACTAAAATAATAGAAATATACAGAGTTCTAAAAAGCTCAAATTGAATTTCAACTCAATTTATCGTTTAGGTGAAATTTTGAGTTCGCTTACGCTGTAAGTGGAGCTTGAGCCTACTCAAAACTCGAATATGAGCTTAAGAAATAAGGAACTTTGATATTGATTAAATAAATTAATAAATTATTTTAATTGTATCTTATGTACATATTTTAATTACAGCTTATTTCAATGTTAAGTATTATATATTAAATTATATATTTCGTAAAGCATATATTTAGTTGCTTATACATAATTCATATTGTAAATTGTCTTAAATTGATTAAAAAACTTAAAATCAAAATAAAATTAATTTTATATTGTTTACAGAAACTAAATAATTTTAAAAATAGTTTTGTTTGTTAACATTATCAAAATTCTTTTGGAAAAATTTTAATATACTCGAAATTTCAATTATCTTAAAGTTTTTCTATATAAAAGTTGTTATATGATTACTGTGTTTTTTCAATATAGTTGTTAATCATAACCATAATTTTGTAATTAGCAAGTATCAAATTTAGCATTTCAGAAAGATTGAAGGTTTAAATTGCATTTCAGTTCTGCATAGAAAGGTTTTACCAATAAAGGCAAAGTACAGCTTCCAATTCAAGGTTTCGAAGATATACTTTAAACGCGGTATATTCATTCATTACAATGTATCTTATCTATTAGAAGCCCATCTTTAAAAAATTTTATGAAACTAAATAATTGGATCCGATTCCATATAAAAGTGTTAAGTTTAAGTGCACTAATACGACTTATAATTATTTAACAACGAAATCAGATCACCTTAAATGAAAAAAGTTCAAGCTGCTTCCTAAATCTTTTGACAGCATATTGTTTCAACAGAGCGTAATACTTTAAATTCTGTAAAGTTAAACTTAATTGGTGCAGCCGCATAGAAACGACTATAAATCTTCACATACAAGATAAAATCATATTGTTGTTTATTAGGGAAAAACTAAGCTGCCATCTTAAAATCAGAGTACTATAGTGAGTCAAAAGTCCCCCACAGAAACTGAAAATAATTTTTTAAACAAAAATAAAAATGTGATATATGTCTGATGGTACCATAACTTGGTTTTTAAAAACAATTGATTTTTTTTACCAATTTATATTTATATAAATTTTAATCTTAATTTGTTGGGACATTACTAATAGTAAATTTTCATTATTTTTTATTAATATATGTAATACTACATTTTGATATTATTACATTGTTTATTTGATTACAAAAAATTTTAAAAGATAATTATGGTTATTTTTACTTAACAATATTTTGTTGCTAACTATATTTTAATTTTAATTTTTTTTTTTTAGTTTTACTCAATCTAAAACTAATTGAAGGCTTACGATACACACATATTATATGTTGTATTTGAATGAATAAAATAATCTACATATTACTACTACTACTATTATTATTGTTATTATTATTATTATTAATTTTTTTATAAATGCGCTACAATTCTATTTTAATTATTTGCAATTCACGTAATAGTTATCAAAGAAAATAACTATAATAGAAAAATAAAAAACTGTAAAATAAAAACAAAATTTTAAAATAAATGACAAAAAACACTGCAGCACGTTCTCTCTCTTGGCAATTGAACTATTTTTTTTTTTATTTTTGAAATATTTTAAACAAAGATTTTCTTTATTGTATTTTTTTTTTTTTTAATTTTATTTTGTAGCTGATTGGGTGCGGTTTTACCTTCTATTTTTTTCCAGCTTTTCTGTTGTTTTTATTTATTATTTCATTTTTGTTTTTCTATTTTTAAGCTTTCCTTAACTTTTCATGTTTTACAGGTAATACAAGGTAGATTAAAAAAAAAAAAAACAAATACAAAATAAAGTAAAATATTAAAAACAAAGACTTTAAAAAAGCTAGATACGTTAATTGACCTCTCTGCAACAGCGGTAATATATACTTGTATATCCACTTTAATTTTATATATAGTTTGTTTCTGTATATTTATATTATTTTCATCAATATATAAATATATACATATATATAAATTGTTCATATACAGTAACTTGCTTAGTTTCAGGAATTTTTGCCTTTAACAAAAAAAAAAACTGCACTAAATTTTACCATTATACACTTTTAATAATATGTACTTAAAAAAAAGTTGAATAATATATTTTAAAATATTTTGTATATAGGGTGATTTATTGGAAACAATTTAAGAACTCAAAGTTTAAAATAATTTAAATTTTTTTTTTTCAATTTTGAAAGATAATTAAGTTTTTCTAACTGTAAAATGTTTTGTAAATTATTTAATCTGAGGTTTCAGCTTGTTTGGCTATGAATCGTTTTTTCTTTTGAATGTATGTAGATGGAACTCCCATGTGTCTATACATTATTTATAGAATTTTATTTGAAGATTTTCCAGATCATTATTTAAATTTTATTAAATGATCATTGATTATTTCCTTATTTTCCTTATAAAATTTCAATTATCTTTACAAAAATTCTGTTCGTTTCATAACATTTTGAAGAATTTCGATATTTAATGTACATAAAATAGCACAGCTTATGGAAATTCGTTCGTAATGCGCATGTCGAAACTATGGAACCATATTTCGTTCAATGTTTTCCATAATGTTAGTAGTTCGTATGTGTACGACTTAATTTAATTTAAGAAGAATATTAACATCTTTCTCCTAAATATCCCTCCAAATTTTCCCCATCCCTCATAATCCAAATAGCCTTCACCATAATCCCAAAATCCTTCAATTCATCCCCCATCCCTGTAACCAAAGTATATATTTGTATCACAGGTTCCTTCCTAAAGTTGGGTTCAAAAAGAGTGTGGTTTTGGTGTGTTAAAGTCGCACACTGCCCAAAGAAATACCGCACAATTTCAATGGGTGGCTTTCGAGCGTTCCATTCCATCAAATTTCCATTAAATTTTGATTTGATATCAGTTTCTTAAAGTCATAAGAGAAATTATATTTTACTCCAATAACATTAAAATTTCTATACAAGAGCATAGTTAGCATGAATCTGATCAATAAGCTTTAATAGCATTTAGCAAAGTATAGAGCAGTTATTATCTTAAAGTCAACATGCTTTTTAAGTATGCTTTTCTACAATTAGTTTTTGATACTTCCTTGCTGCAATTTACAGATATTCTAATCAAATTTAATTAACTTAATTTTAAAAATTGATATTAATCCTTCATCAGCTTGTACTTAATGGAAGCAGCATTTAAATTAAGCAAGTAAAATTTAAAACTTTTTAAAATTATCTATGTTATATTCTAATGGTTAAATATTCACCATCTGTTTTATGTAATATTTACAAACATAAAATAAAAAAATATTAAGGCTCTTTATATATATATATATATACCATATATATATATTCAACTTTTTATATGTAATATATTTAATAAGAAGTGACTTTAACTCTGATTTGTTTTATGAGCTTTATTACAAAGTAGAAAAAAAAATATATATATACATAACATATATATATATATATATAGAAACTCTAAGATAAAAAATGAAATCAAAATAAAAAGTTAGTGCTTGGCCCACTTCGACACGAGTTTTAATTCTTGTTAATATTTAATTTATATTATGTTTTTGTTTTTAGATTTTGTTTTAAGCATCTAAGAGAAAAAAAAAAACAAAACATATTTTTATTTAATTTAATTTTTTTTTTTTTTTTGATATTTTAAGGTAGATTTAAATTTTAAGGTACGTTCACCCCCAATGTGCTTTTACAATGAAATGTCAATTGTTTGTATGGTTTAGTTATGGTTTATGTTTTTTGTTCTTTTTAATATTTCACCGCTGGAAATATGCAATCTTAGACCAAAAAAAAAAATCAAAAATGAATTTTAAATAGAAATTTGTTGAAATTTTTTTTATTATAAATTTCTGTCAAAGCCCCAGTTCTTAAGTTTTCCATTAAATAAATACTGAAAACTCAAAAGAAAAACAAAAAAATCCAAAATACGAAAAAAAAAATTGAAGAGAAAAAGCTTTGCAATTCCTTTGGCATATTTTGTAATAATATTAGAGATTGCAATTGAATCATACTTTTTTTAGAATAAATTTAACTTGGTGTTTTTGTTTTTCTTTTTCTATAATTTTTTTCTTTTATTTGGTTTTTTTTGTAAAGATTTATAAGAATTTATGATTTTAATAGTCGTAAAAACACACCTTAAAGGTAATAACAAGAGAAAAAAAAGACAAAAAAAAAAAAAAAATTATTTTTTATAAGTGATTTAGATCATAGGATCTACACTAACGTTATACTAACATACAATTATATATGTTGAAAACTAGATTTATTTCTATGCAGTTTAGTTTTTTAAAAGCAAAGCTGGTTATTTAATTTTTCTGTTACAAATCGAAAAAAAGGTTAAAAAATAGTTTGAATTAAATTTAAATTAACGAAGGCAATAAATTTTTTTTCGTTTTCTTCAAAAAGAATTTTTGTAACATTCTCTTGTATCTTTCAGATATATATAATTGTTATACGTTTCAGTTACTCCTTTATACATATCGAAAGTGAAATTAATGTACGAGCATTGATAACAACTTTCGATAAATGTACGCTTTTTTTCTCAATGAAAGTTTTGCAAAAGTATAAAATTAAGAGATTAATTAGAGGGGGATGAAATAAAATCGAACGAAATAAAATCGATTCGAATTTTTTACCAAAAATGTGAAAATAAAGTCAAATTGACAATTTCAAATGTTATTTCCAAAGACAATATTGAAAAAGAAAACTAAAAGGGTAAAGAAGCAACTGATTTCTAATCTAACTCTTAAATCCCGCCTAATTACAAATCTCGAATAAATATTCTAAAAAAGGGGAATACCTAGATTTTAATTACCCAAATCTTTAAAATCAGCATTTCTGAAAAACTTTTCAGCATATTTTTAAATAATTGTAAGTTGTAGTTGATTATTAAATTCGGTTTATTCCCTTTTTTGGAATATTTACACTTTTGTATATTCACAGTGCCTTTTATATACTAAAATACATAAAAATATATATATAAAAATTGAATTAAAAATCCGGATTTAAATAATTTGCTTAACAATGGTTAAAATATTAATTTTAAAAAAAGGTAAAAATATTGAAAAGATTATTTCATAATCAGGACATAACGTTTTTCTGGAATTTTTCGATCAATTTATGAATTTATAACTATCATACTACAAGAAAATTAGTCGATAATGGCTTAATTACTTTATTTTTGTAATAAAACTGAAACTGAATCTACTTTATTTACTTTTATATTAACTTGTCAGTATCTATGGCTTTATTTTTCAGTCACACTGTGAATTCTTAATTGTATGGTGTAGAGGTAAGTGAAAAGACTTCGGTTGCAAAAGAGCTCGATCCTCATTAGAAGATAAAAAAAATTACAAATAAAAGTATTTTATTTAGAGAGATACTTTAAAAATTTGTAACTCCAAAAACTAAAGTATTTCAATTCGATAGTGTAAAACTCAATTCATAAGAATTTATTTAATACAATTTTACGTAATTATATATTTTATTTATATGTGCATGAATAATGTTGTGTAGATACATTAAAGAATGTTGGCAACATTTATTATTTACTTTATTGATATACAATATAAAAGTAAATTGCTGGATTAAGGTTAACAGAAAGAAGAACTGTCTCACATTTCAGTAATTTACTTTTATATTAATACATTTTTAAATGCAAAAGATCTACCATCAATTTTTGGTTAATGAAAATTTTCAATATTTTAAGCTTAAAAGTTTTAAGCATTAAAAGAACTGTTTCTTTTACCAGCAAATTACTTTTATATTAAAACAATAACAAAATTCCAAGATCTATCATTCATTTTTATTTTTCTACATTTTAGGGGGCTAGTTTTAATTTAATAAAAGTATAAATTGAAAAAAATAGTGTTTTTATTTTAGTTATTTAATTTTTTGCTTTAATTTTAATTGGAAATAAAGTAAAATTATCAATTCGACTTTATTTGCACTGTCGAAATCGAATCGACTATTTTTTTTAATAGGATTTTATTTCACCTTCTCGATAAATTATTTTTAAATTTATAATTTAAGTCAGAAAGTAATTATTATATGAAATATACAATGTAATTTAGTTATTTGAAAAGTATATATTATCGATTTAACTGAAAATTTAAAGAATAAATATAAGGTGTGTAACACATATCAATACTTGCATATGTATGTACATATTTATTAACGAAATATATTCATGAATATATTGTAAATTACATTTGAGAATTAATTATTTTTGTATTAATTTTTGCAATTAATTATAAACTTATTAAAAATTTATGATATACTTTAAATTATTAAGGAACTGGTTTCAGTTAAATATATAATATGCAATATATAGCACGTATATACAATTAGAAAAAAAAAATGATAAAAAAAGTAACTTAGTTTTATTTTTTTTAAATTAAATTGTTTTTAAGATATAAATTTGAATTTGTTATCACAGATTTTTAATATTGTAGTAATTTTTTTTGGAATTATTTTTTGAATTTGTTTTTTAGAATTTGTTGGGTACGAACAACACGAATAAGATTTCGTAATTTGGGATTTTGTGGTTTGGAATTACATACCCAACCCATAAATAACTATGGAAAAATTTACTTTTGTTGGTGTGTTTCAAAGTATTTTAATTAGAAACTTTCTTAGATTCATTGTGCTGACAAGGATTATCTTTTAAAGTAAATAATTATTCAAAATATGTCGCATGGGTTAAATTAAAATAAGATTATACTCTTATTCAGCAAGATTGAAAAAAATTTTAGGGGTAAAGAAGTTTACCATATCAATTGTTTTTTTCTATTATATATTATTAACTCTCGCATCACTCACCCTTACATACTCTACAGAAGGTTATTTCTTAAGATTTGAAAGTTTGGAAGTTTACCCAATTACTAATATATACTTCCTTCTTCCTTACTTATTATTTCTAGTTTGTAAAAAAGAAAAAAACCAACCCCTTGAAATATTTGCTCACAAGTGGAACACTCTGTATAAATTAGCATTTTTTTTAACTATTGCCTTAATATGACATTTTTTGTTTATTTTCAGTCAAGATTAAATAATTTTAATAGTAGTTAAATTGAATTAGTGTCACTTTAAATGCTAATTGTATTTTATTATATAATTGTTATACTAAACTATAATAAGAGTCTTAAGTTCTATATAAGCATAAATAAATGATTATTATTATTAATATTTTAAAAAATAATATAATAGAAACAAGAAATAAGGTTAACCAGGAACTTAATAATATTATTTATGAATATACATATATTAAAAATTTTTAATAACTGTAAGTAAATTAACTTAAAATGTTCCTATATATTTTTGTAATTATATTTTATTTTTTATTATTTTTATTATATTGCAACAGAACCAGGAACTAATTTGTTTTTTTTATTTAATTTTGTCTTTTCAGGTAAATGGCAATTATATTGTAAATGACAATTCAAAAACTAAAAGCTAAGTATCCCATATTTGAATGAGCTAAAAACAAAAAGTACAAACTAATCAAAATAAAGGATTATATGGAAATGTCATGTGATTAGTGGGCGCCTGCTAACTATTTTTAGAGTAACAATTTAAATTTTATATTAATATTATTTTTTTTTTTTTTAATTTTATTTTACTTTATTTTACATTTTAAAAATTATTGGGCGCCATACTGAATATTGTAGCTTAATTTGAATTTTAATTCACACCCTTAAAAAAATAGAAAGAACTTTTAAGTGCGAACTGTATTAAACATTTTTAAATACAAAATAAGAAACATATTTATCTGTTTTAGAGATTAAATTTATTTTTATGTGACAATAAAAACTACCTACAAAATTCAGATTTTTATTTTATTTTGTTGCTGCTGTTGAACATACTATTATAGTAGTTTCTTTTTTTATTTCATTTACGAGCAACTTATTGTGTAAGTTAAGAAAACATTATTGCTAGTAATTTATTATTTAACATTTTTGCTTTTGTTCTTTTCTAAAAAAAAATATTAAGTATTTTTGTATAAAATTAATATTTGAGTTAATTGAGCTTATTAGTCTGTCAGTTTTAGAATATTAATAAAATTTTTAAAATCGTACATTTATTAGTAATAGCAGCGACAACTTAGGCCCAAATAGGTTCGATACTGTTTTTCAATTAAGAGTAATATTATAAATTTTGATAATATTATATATCATATGAAAAATTAAATCGCAATATTACTCACCCTCGGTTTAAAATATATGCATGGTTTGTATCCAAAAACCATTGGTTAAAAAGCCAAATTCTTAAACAGTATGCCATCAATTGCTTAAACCTTTTTTAATTTGAAAGCTAATAATTCTGTGTAACCATAGTAACCATTCTTGAAAGACAATTTTTGGAGGGCTAAGAGAATTTAGTTTTTTAATATTCGAAATTGGTTTCAATATTCGAACAATACGGGAGTTCAGATAATATTTTTTTAGATCATTCATTTCTAGAAACTTGTCAAGTAGACAAATTCTTGATAATTGAAAAAAATCATAGGGTCAGAGGAAAGACCCGATGATTTTTTTCAATTATTATAACTTGCAACTAGCAGAATTATAATTACGACAAATTTTTTTTTTTAATTGTTTTCCATTTCCTTCCATTGAACAATTGAGAACAATTATAATATTAAAGAAAAAATTAAACTTTTTTAAGTTACTAGAATATAATAAAAGTAATACAAAATTGTATATGCAAATTAAATAAAAAATTGAAATGGCGACTACTATGGTAAAAAATAAGATAAGAATTTAAATAATTAAAATAATTATAATAAGAGAATAGAATAAGAAAATAACTATAATATTTAAAATTGTTTTATTTATTTTTATTATTATTTTAATGAAGTAGCAATTTTTTTTTATTTTTCGTGACTCATAAATTGTTAATTTTTTGCAAAATAACTTTTAACGATTAGCGATTTAGTTGCTAAATAATTTTTATTTTAAATATTCTTATATTCTTTAATATTAAACTTGCGTATTTTTCTAAAAGGAGTTTTTAAAGCAAATATGTAATTGGTATATTGATCACTCAATAACTATTAAAATGTTTCAGAATTACTTAAGTGGAAAATTTTCTACTCGAATTTATAACCAAAAACAGTGGAAATAGTGTCAAATTATCAATAATATCTTATTTCCAAAAAAATGTTTAAAAAGTAGCAATGAAACTGAATCCACTTTATTACCAAAAACAATGGTAAAAAAGCCGAATTAACCATTCTATTAAATTTAGCAAGAAATAAAATCAAATGCTAAAAACGAAATAAGATCAAACTGACCATATTCTATTTAAAAAAAAAAACAGTTCAAAATTTTACGAAAACAAAATTTAAAGGAATAGATGCAACTGATTTTAAATCTAACTCTTGTTATATCTGCTAATTACAAAACTCGTATAAATATTCTGGAAAAAAAATAATTAAAATACTCTATTTTGAGTTCAATTTACAGATTCTTCCCAATTTACAATAGCTCAAAAATAAATAGGGATATAAAATTCCTGGAAAAGGAAAATATCCAAACCCTTAAAAACCAGAATTTCTGGAAAGCTTTTTTCAGAATATTTACTTATAAACTAAAAGGAAATTAAAGCTAGTTATTAAATTAGGGTTACCCCCTTTTCCGAAACATTAACAAATTTGTATATGCAGAATTTTTAATATATAAAAATTGTACTCAAAGGTTGGGGACGGTTACCAAAATATATTTCAAAAGGGTCAGTTGAAGTATTTATAGTTATTTATAAAGTTTCGATATTTTGTTTAGTCGGTGGCGTTAGGACGGCAGCATTTGAATGCTTTCTTTGGAATATATGCTGAAGAAAACTATAAGGAAGTGCTTAGAGATTGTTTCAAAATCAGAGTTTTCTCTTTTTCCGAAATATTTATGTATTTTTATACCTAAGATAGTGAATTTAAAATAGGTGATTATTGTTTATCCATTTTTTTAGATTCGATTTTAGTTTTTTTTGAAATTTTTGGAATAAGATGAATTTTAATAATTCGATTTTTTTTTCTTTGTTTTTGGTAAAAACGAAGAATCGGCTTTATTTCGTTTTTAGGATTCGACTTTATATTTTGAAAATATAATAGAATTTTTAATTCGAATTTAATCTAAAAAAAACTATGAAATTAAAATAGAACTTATATATTTTATAACATAAAATAGTTAGTAAATTAAATCAATATTAGATTAAGTATTATACATCCGTTTTTATCCTTAAAACTACATGGACAATTATGTTACAATGATAAAGCATCAAGCCCCAATAAGTATGCAATTTACTTTTTGAAATGTTCTCATTGGCGTTTCGGAGTAGAATTAACTAAAATTAAAACTAAACCACTTATCAGATATAAGTAATAATAAAAATTTACACAGTCATGCCAGCAGAAATCTACAAGATAGATAAATAAAAAGAACATTCTTCAATTATTTGAAATTTTTCAATAATTTGGTTAAAAAAATTCTTTTCTGCAGAAAAATACCAAAATGTTAAAAGAACAACAAGAAAAGAACTACATCTGAATTATCAATTGAATTCTTAAATGTATAAACATTTTCCAATTTAATTGAAATTTAATTTTGATGTTATTTGTAATTCATGTTAGTTATGATACAATAAATATTTTGAACATTCCTTTACACTTCAACATTACAAAATATAAAAATGCTACGATAATAGGGGTGGATATGAAAAAAATCTGAAGATAATTTTTGTATACTTATGTTTTTTAATAAAAAACTCCTACATTCCCGTATCAAAATTAATTTTATCCATTCAAAATATATAAATATATATATATTCATTCATATTAGTCTGAATCATTACTTCACTATAACTTCTTAAGTTAAAGAACTATAAAATTTATTTAAAAAAAAAATTGAATATAAAAACCTATATAGGAATTAATTTAAAAGTTCTGGTTCTGGAAGACAATAGGTTTAATTTGAAACACTTTTAGAATTTAATTGTTTATGTCCTTTTTTAAGATTTATAGTTGTTTCTAAACTGGATACCCAGAGTTTTAATATAATAAAACTGACCAGACCTAATATATCATTTTTAATCATTGCGTACACCACTTTTTTTATTAAATTATGAGAGAGAAATTAGCGCTCTATATAATTGAGTCGGTATCGGAACACTTGGCGTAGTGATCAAAATGCTAAAATTTCAAGTGGAAGGTCATGGGTTCAAAAACTTGTCAGATCAACAAAAATTAAAAAAAATTGTATAAATTAAGTATATCATAATAGTTAATACTGTAATATTAAATAAGGTTATATAAAAAAGAAGATGCATTTATTTGAAACTGCGTTAGAGCATCGCTAAGAGCATGATTTTACTAAAGATTTTTATATTGCAGCATCGCTTTGAACAACAATAAAAAATATATAATTTCTTACGCTATGCTCTTTTCACTTATCGCAGCTCCAATATAAACACGCCCTTAGTTAGATTGGCTACAAAATATAGCATTTGCGTAATTATAGTCTAACCTTATTATAATTACAAAAATAATTATAATGTTATAAAATAGATAAAGCCGTGTATTCTGAACTTAATTTTGTGTATGGAATGATAAACGCTCTTTCCTTAATCAAATAAGTAGACATTTTAAAAGAGTTTTTTTCATAGTGTCAACAGTATAAAAATATTTATTTTTAGCACACTTTGAAAATTTTTTTGGAAAAATGTTTCTATTAGTTTCACTCTCTTTGTCCGTCCGTCCATTTGTGTGTTCGTATGTTTAAAAAACTTTTACACCGTTTGAAATAGAGAAAGTCTCAACCGTTGTAGCATTACGTTGCAGAGCTACAGTTCCTCAAAGTCGGAAAAGGTCCTATATTTAAATTATTATTACAAGAGTTCTGTTTGGTATATTTTTAATCTGAAAACAGTAAAAGACTACTGTTTTTATGGCTTTTAAAATTTTTAAAATTCAAATGTATGGGATTGCCATACAGTTCTAAATTTTATCATTATGTAGAAGTCTTGAAAGAAGCTAGAGTCTTGAAATTTTGGGAGAAGTTAGATCCTTAGAAAGTAGTTGGAGTCGGTTAACAAAAGTTTTTTAGTCACACCGTCTGTTTAGCAGCTGTAAGGATTCGAAAATTGTTATTTTGCTATTTTTAAACACCTGTAACTTGAATGCATTTCCAAATTCATAAATTTGCTTGGTAAAAATTTGGGAACCTTGCCGATTAACTCCAGTCACCAGTGTATATTTTTCTAAAATTAAACGTTAATATTAAAGCTCCAACATTATATTTCGCACATGTTAACCGGTTTTCTTGAGTGCATTGGGATTTTATTCTAAGTATTGATTACACTATTATTCATAATTAATAATGAATTGATGAAATAACGAATTTATAATATTATCATTTATTTTTATATATATTTTTATAAGTACTCAGTATGAAACATTGTAAAATTTTGAAAATATGCTTTTTTCAAAACTCTTGGTATTTTAAATCACTTATTTTTTTCTATGTTTTACATGAATTGATACAATATGTTTAAATTAAGAGTATTTCAACAGTACATGCAGCAAGAGCAACATTATAAAAAATATACTAATAAAAAAACATTATAAATTATTACTGTCTGGTAACTATGTCAGAATAAAACTATAGTAATTTTCAACGCAAAACTTTTTTTAATCGTCGTCACCGCCAGACATGGCCGAATAAATTGAGTTCTCATGTTAAATATAAAAAAAAATCTAGAAAAAAAATAAAAGAAAGAATTAAATATTCTTTTATAAGATAATTTTTTCAATAAATTTTTCTTATTTTTATAATTTTGTATTGTTGTTGAAAAATTTAAAAGAATTTTTATATACTTATTCTGTTGAGCGCTTACCTTTCTACAGATTCAAATCTGACAAATCTATGGAATTTTCTTTCTGTTCTTATTTTGTTTTAATGAATAAATTGTTATTTAAATTGTAATCAAAAAAAGGGACAAATGTTTTTTGCATATTTTTGCACTTATTCCTCTACTAGAGATTGTCATGTATAAAAAAAATGAGTGCATAATAAAAAAATATGCGTCGGAGTGTTTTTTTTTTGTTTTTTAATTTTTTTTTTGACTTGAGATGCACTTAAAGTAACACCGAATAAAACTTATAGAGCAATTATTATCTTGTAATTTAAAATTGAAAAATATATTGAAAATGGACAATTTAATAAGGTTCAGTGTGGAAATAGTTACAAAGGAAAAGATTTTTAGGTTGGAGTAACATTAAAATTGCTTCTTTTCCAGAATTTTTACATATTTCTATTAGAGTTATATGGTTTTCTTAGAATATATGGTTTTCTCTCGAAAGTCGGTTTCTAATTTTTATAATTTCATAACTAGAAAGTTCTTCCAAATTTACTACTTGGCTTAGTATTCTATTTATGTCAATATTTTAATCCTGGCAATAATTGAAAATGTTTTGTCCAGCTTATATTGAGCTCCAACACCCAAATAATTTTACATGTCAGTTAAAAAAGGATATATTAACCTAATAAGGTTCTTAAATTAGCCTGAAGTTGTACCATATTTTCTCTCATATTAGCTGGTATAAATTCCCGCACAATTTACGGTGAATTTATTCTTAAATTTTGTTTGAATTGTTCTGACCATGTACTATAGTTATTTATCATTCCTTAATAATTTTTCGGCATTATGTCGATCAACTGACCTCTCTTAGTCGAATTTTTAATACTTATGTAACAATAAGGTTACGGGTATATTAAAATTACACCTCCGTTTGTAATGCATCGATTAAGACATGTTATATATCAGTACAATAACTAGAAACTAAAAGGGCTACTAGGTGTGAATTTAAAAACTAGAGTTTTTAAATTCACACCTAGTGGTTTTATACAATTTGTAGTCTCTCTAATGTCTTTAGTTAAACTTGAACCGAGGATTTGGGTAGCTGCCATACAAACTTTTTGAACCAATATGAATTTCTTCAAAACTAAAAACAATGTGAAGATACAAATTAGACACGCTCTTTTATGAAGTTTCTAAATGTTAAGGCTTAATTTTCGGGAGCTGCCATATAAGTTATAGAACCTTGCACACATATCTTCAGAATTATTTTCACTTTGTAGTTGAAAAAGAAAGCATGTAGAGGAACAGGGCAAATGCGTTGGCAAAGTTGGACATTACTAGAACCAAATTTTAGGGTAGACCTAATTTTTTTTTAATTTTGTTTTGTTTTTTATGGTTTTTATTTTTAAATCTATCGGGTAGAGTGGGTCAAATGTTTTTTTTTAATAATATAATATGAGGGAATTGATTAATGCATTTTTTAATTATAAAAATGTGCATACCCACTTGATGCACGGGTATCTAAATCATAACAAGGACAACTAAAATCTTCCTCTTTTTTTCAAGAATAACAAAATTAAGTTTTTATAAAATATAATCTCTACTTAATATTCATATTTTGATCTATATTAAGTCACTATTGTTTCGATAACATCTATCATAGGTAAATAGTGGCATTTTTTTTTCGAAATAAATTTTAAGTTTTGAAATAACAAATAATATTTGACATGGTAAATGTATTTTTTATCTAAACTTAAAATGACTAATTTTAAGATTTTGCAAAATCAACTTTTTTTTTCGTCTTCTTTGTTCGCAAAATATTCGAAAAAAGTGTGAAAAAAACAAACAATCTTTGATCAATTTATTACAAGTTTATTTGAATTTAATTGATAATAATGATGAAATATTCTATTTATTAAAAAAAAAAAATAGAAGATATGTTTTAATAATTTGTTTTTTGATTTTATCTTGTAATTTTTTTTTAAATGCTAATTTAAAACTAATAAATATGCTCGAAAATTATCTGATTGATGTGCCCTCTTCAAATCTTTAGTTTTGCTTTTATATTATTTTTCGTATTTTTTGGTTTTTTTTTGGTGAGATTTGTTATAAATTGAAAATCAAACAATGTTTGGAATTTTAAAATTAAAGTTGACATTCAATGTGGTTAAATAAAACATAGAAAGAAAAAGAAGAAAAAAAATATACAATGCAAATATTGTATTTTATAATTCACACTGCATAATCATTTGAAATGCTATATAATTTTATTTTAATCAAGCAAAATTGCAATAAAATTTAGTATTTTTCAAGTTTATTTTTAATACTTTTGTTTGGGGCTTTTGTTTATTTTCTAAAAATATTGGAGCAAATATAATTACATAATAAAAGAATTGCATACTTTAAGGTGCGTTTAGATTTTTTCTTCTTTATTTGATCGATTTGATCAGATTTTAATGGCCCCAATCAATTTAGAATTTTTATGAAATCCCATTTCAATCCCCAACAGAAGATAACTTTAATACGGTGCCCTATGACTATATAAAAGATGATTGTAGCTGATTTTAATTCCTAATCTGAGCCTTATTGCAGCAACCACTTATCGCTAATCAATTAATCATTTTTTGATACGTGAAATGTTTTTACTAATCCAACTTCATTGATTGGCTGTTATATATGGTTTTGGTACAACAGATATTTATAATAAAAACTATTATTCAATTAATGATAATTTGTTGGTGCAGTAGAGCACCTGATGCATTAGACATAAAGTATTTTTAAAAATGTTAAATTTTTTGATTTTGGATAATTCGTCATGTGATATTTAAGAGATTACTACATATAATTTTCTTCAATTAATGTTTGTTCAAGTTAGTTAGTTATTAAACTTTATTTAGGTTTAAAAGTATATTTAAAGTTTTGTACTTTTGGCAGATATTTAAGAATTGTGTATATATATTTATACTTATATATATGTATTTCTATTTTTCCTAAACTTTAAAATACAGACAGGTTCATAGTTACAACTGTCACTTTTTGACCTTAAAAGCAAAATAGAGTTTCGAAAAAAAAGCTGGGGAAAATTGATTCTGTTCGGAATAGATATTATTTAAGAGAAATTAATCAATAAATACACTGTATTTTCATTTAATAAAAAAAACAAAACTTTTATTCCATTAAAATTTTAAAAATATTCAGTGAGCTTAATAATAAGTACTCTGTAATTATAACAAATGACAATTCAAATTAGTATTTCAAATTCAAAGTAAATAACGTTTTTGAGTGAAGTGTCGGTACTGCCGTATTGCCAATTTTTTAGATTTCTTCTGCTGTGCACTAGATTTGATTCAAAAAACAAAAGAATCGGAGTAGATCAACTACGACCATAGTAAAATGACATCCCTGCTCATAGTAAGTGTAATCAATTAATTATAAAAGGCTATAGTTAACATGTTTAGCAAAATGGCTAAGAAATTTTATTATGTAAAATTATATAATATGTATATATATATATTTATTCATTAGTTTACCTAAGTTTGATAAGTTTATTGAAAATCATTGGTAATTTTAAGGTTTAATTTGATAACAATTTATACATTTACATATACAAATTATATCATATCATATTTATTTGTTGTATGTTTCGGTTCGAATATAGTTTGCCAACAATTAAAATGAGGGAGAGTTTACCTTTTGTTGTCAAAATGAAAAAAAAAAACAAAATAAAAAATATTTGATAATGAAAATAACAAAGAGTGAATAGAAAATAAAATTTATTGGATTTAATAATGTCTAAAATATTATTTCGAAATAGTTTTGTAAATAATAAATTGGATGTTGACACATTGGACTTTTTTCATTTTCTTTTATCTTAACGAATTGAAAAATGAGTTTAAAAATTAATTTAGTTTGACACATAATTTGATAGATAAATTAATGATAAGGTTTTTTTTAAATATTAGTATATGCTTGTATAATAGTTAGTTTGGTGATAGTGATAAAATACAGCCACATTTAAAGTGCATACAATTATTATGTAAATATTATTGTCCGGTGCCGTTTGTAAAAGTGAACTTGATTATATAAATTTATCTGCACTAGGTTTATAATACACATTAAATATAGATGTCTTACACTTATTAAAATTTTTATCGTCGAATGGCACGCGGTGCCAAAGGGAATTATAAATTGAAGATTACAAATTAAGAATAGAGCACTTGTGTCTTTAAAGCTTCCCTAGATATAAGTCAATTTATAAACCAAAATCCCAAAAATATGTTATTAAGGTATTTTATACCTTATCTTAGTATGTGTTTTTCTTTTGCTTTGCGAAGGACAGGGGATCAAAACTCTTTCAGTTATATTTTTAAACATTTCTTTAAAGTGTTTAGAATTGTAACTGAAAAAGATTTCGGGGAATTATGTATAGCATATTTAGTAATATTTAAAAAATTTAACTAAATCGAACATATTTTTACTATAAACTATACAAGGTTGAGTGAAAAAATGTTTAAATTTTTTAGACGCTTACATTAAAATCTTTTACATCTATATTTAAAAAATACTGCAAAGCCGCGTTTTGATTAAATATTCAAAATGATTAATTTTATTGATTTCGTAAAATTTTACTTAGGGTTTTTAAAAATACCTGAATATAAAACTGTTTTTTAATTTTGACATACATGAGCCCCTTCAAGTGTCTTTAAATATGATTTATGTTGTGTAATAAGTAAACATTTGACTTTTATTAACTTAAGAATTACAAGTTCGAAACACGCGCAGTTTACAAATTTTTAATTGAACAGAAAATTACTGAAAGAAGCAAATTTTTTTACATATCCCTATATATATAATGACTTAATATAGAACATATAACTGGGTTGCCAAAGAACCACAAGGCATTGATATATTAAGCTAGCACACTACCCCCCATTGATAATAACAACAACAATTCATTATGATAAATTTAAATAAAAATGGCTATCTTTAACAAGATCTAGGCTATCTTTAACAAGATTTCTTCTCATTCTTTTGATATTTCATAACCTTCAATACAATTTTAAAAACTAGTTTTTCATTAGTTGTAATTGATTATTTTTTTAAATTTCAAAAAAATTTTAATATTTTCTAATTTTTTTTTAAATAGCAATAATAATATAAAATGAACAGCATTTCAATTTTGTAATTGATCAATTGATAAGAGCGAACTTATTATTTTAAAATGTTTGTTTTTATTAACCTTGTCGTTCGAATTTAAAACAATTCAATTAATTATTAGTATTACCAGATATTACCATATATTATTTAAATTTAAATATGAATCAAAATAAATATTTGTATGTCAATAAAATTGTTTGACTTCATTAATATTTAGGCGGACAGTAGTTAACAAAGAAAAACTTACGATAATTGGATTTTAATTACGAAATTTTTATTAGAAAAAAAAATGTGTCTTGAATGAATTTTTTATCAATTTTTAAAATTTAAAAGGCTTTATGTTGACATTATAATTTTTTCCATTTTATACTTGTTTCTTTTGTAAACTTTATGTTCACCAGTAAGTGACATGGACATCTTATCTAATAGGAAATCGTGTAGGTAATTGATTTAAAAAAAAAATAAATTTACTTGAGGGAAGATAGAAAATCAATTGATTGACCGTTCGTTTTATTAATCATTCCTTAAATAGATTCAAATAGATATTACAATTATTTTTATATTTTCCACACTGACAACAACTCATTAGTTTAATATTATAAAAAAAAATTTGAATACCTTAAGGTAAAATTCGGTTATGGTACATTTTAATGTAAGTAAATTTTTAATTTGAAATATTGCTTGAAATTTATATTGGTGATCTAATAAAAATGGTATTTTACATGAAATATATGGGTGTTAAATAATTATGAATTCTAATTATTTGAAATAAATTTTATATGTTGATTGATCGATTTATAGATTAAGTTTACAATTTGGAAATATGAAATTTTATAATATTAGGTTAACGGTAATATCTACTCGTTTACAAATAATTAGAGGTTCAAGCAATGAATATTAGTTCATTCAACACTTGAGTCATTGAAGAAAATTTCAAAATGTTAAAAAAATTATTAAGTTCTGCTATATATGGAGTTTTAAAATTCATATTGTAATTTAACTTGTGATTTATAATTAATATGTCTGAAGAACCATTTAATCTTATTCATTTGTATTTATTTTTTGTTAAGATCAATTTTAAAAATGTTTGATATATAGTACTTAGTCTGCAGTTCAAACTAAAGGCGCGGTGACATGTGAGAAGTGTTGGTACATATTCTGGAAAAAGTGTATAACGTTGATTTTGTAAACGACTATAAAATACGAAAATTTCAACGATAATTTGCAAATACAACGACCGCGCTGCGCGAGGAATACGCAAGGTCAACCCCTTCCATTTACAGAAAATTTATATATATGTATATCAAGAATATAATGTAGATAAAGATAACAATATTAATTTCACATAACACTTTTAAACAAAGATATATTTCAATTAAACAAAATATATTTGAATTAATACTAAACAAATATGTATCTAAGAGGTTTCTGACCATGGAACTTCTGACATGTCACCTTCAAATTATTATTAAATAATAAAAGAAACAGTACAATAAAATATAATTACTTTCTGATTATGGGCCAAATAGTGCAGCAAAGGAACAAATATTTCCCTAAAAAGTTTAATAATAAAACAAAAAACTACAAAATATTTACATTAATTTTAATTTATATTTGTTTTAAATAAATAATTTTAATTATTTTTTAATAATCATATAAAATTGAATCAGCATAAAAATTCAATAGAAATGCAACTCCTAAACTTGTCATATGATCATCACAATTATTATCAATGGAATTTTTAAAACATCCATTGTTAGTCTGCCAACTGAATATGGGTTTGATTAAACGTTCATCATAAAAATTCATAAATCCAGCATAACTGCATAACAGAACTAAAAATTTTATTAAAAAAAAAAAACAAATTAAAGTTAATATTATGTAATTATGAATTCTTTAAATAAAACAAAAATATATATATATTTTCTGGTAGAATAACATTTTAAGACCTTAAGCTAGAAATATTCAATTGTATAGAAAACGCAAAACAAAGAAACGAAACACACCTTTAAGGTAAAAATAATTTTTTAAATGGAATTTGAATGACTTTTTAAATAAAATATTTTCAAAATGGATTTTTAAAGTAATATAATTTTAAAAATGTAATTCAACTCTTGATTTTTCAAAATTTAAATCATAATTTTGTTTTTTCATCCTAAAACAAAAATTGATATACTAAACGGAAATATAAATCAGAATAAAATATGGGTTTCAAATTTTTTCCAAAATGCATCATCAATTTCGTTTATTACTCATATATAAATATTTGACACTTTAAATATTTTTAATTTTTTTTATATCAAAGATGTTATTCCAGTTTTATGAATATATTTCCAAATGAATATGACTAATTTACTAAAATTGAAATGAACTAAATTAAATTAAATGAAGATTTAACATATGTAAATTAAAACTACATTATTGTTATTCTTTAACTGCTAACATTCAAGAGCTTCGTTTTCAAATACCAATAAAAGTGAAAGCAAATTTATGTGGTTTTCGACTCGACTCATTAACAATTCGCCATTAGGTTCAAATTAAAGGCGTAACCAAGAATTATTACTTCTATATCTATAATAAAACGTACATTAATATAAAATATAAACAAATAATTTAGTTCAACAATATAACTTACAGATACAGATATACGTTAAACTTCATATATAAAATTATTGCAACATATAACAAAAATAATTGTATCTATTAAAAATCTAAGACATTTCTACATTTTATGAGGCCTAGTGCAATCCCATATTTAAATTGTATGTGCGGAATTCATTAAGATCAATTATAATAGTATACGACTAAAATACGTTGCCCCTGTTCCAAAGTACCTATGGTATAGACAGTTTATTGTATGCCTTAAAATATAAAAATAATGAGAATAAAAAAATATTTTCTTATAGTAAAAATGCCTTCAGTTATAATTAAAATGGTATAATATATATAAATTATCAAATGTAAAAATTTTAAAAATTACAAATATCATATTGCAAATTAATTTAAACGGTTCTTTGTTTTAAAATTATTTTTAAAAATGTGCTAAACCATTATTATATTAATTTGAAATTATAAAAATCCATTAAATAATAAAATAACGGTATATTTTTTTTTTTTTAAACCTAAAACATGTAATATTTTATAGAAAAATAATTTATTTATGGTCATTCGATAGTTGACATCACACTTAATAGGCAATTTCTGTTATTATATCATACTAGATTAATTATTTTAAAATCGCGTGCCTTTGCAATTTAAAGTAAAAATTAAAAAAATAAGCAAAGAATCTATTCAATGATATATTGGGACGCTGTTGATCATTTAAGCTGTCAAATTAAAATAAATTTAAAAGTTTTTTTTTATTGTTAATTTTTCATTTAATATTGAATATTCTTTATTTAAATGTTTAAATATTTTTTTTTATAATTAAAATAACTGATCGTACAATTAATTTTGTGTAAAATATTGATTTTAATTTGTCAAAAAAAAAAAAAAAGATTTAGGATGACATTAAAGTATGGGGAAGAAATTTTTTAGATTTACTAATAGGTATAATTCATTAATTTAATTGATTTCATTTTTAAAAAAATGACAGTATAGAACTTTTTGTTTAAAATTGACTAATGGGCGATCATAAAAACATAATAATGATTTTGTCATATTAAAATAAAAATTAATTAAAAGAACAATATTTAAAAGCCATTTAAAATTAACAAAGAATTATCTTAATTATTTTAAAATAAATATTATATAATATTGAGTCAAAGATTTTTATATGATATAGTAATTTATATATTTTTTATAAAAGTTATCAGTTATTTATTTTAAAAAAATGGGTTTAACAGTTTTTAAAATCTTAACTAATTAAAGATTTTATTAAGAAATTCTATACACTTAACAGTGCAATAAAGAGTTATAATGAAAATAGTTAGCAAAAACTATGAAAGATTGAACTAACCTTACTTTCCCTAAATACATACTTTTACTCTATATTTTTATAAATATATACTAAATGAGTTTCTTTAATAATTACAATCAATGGATTTCAAGTCCGAGATCAGATCGGAATACTTAACGTGCATAAGAATTAATTTTGATTAAAACGAAAGGTATTGGTCAATTCTTAATCCAAATTACCAAATTTTTGGGTAACGGATAACTGTTGTAGTTTTTAGATATTTGCGGAATTTTTAGATATTGGACCTTATATAATGTTTGATTAGATCAAATCTGCAGAATAAAACCAATAGGAAAAGAGAATCCTCCAGCGCGAAAATTAATTAAATTTTTTTTTTAAGATTTAAGCGTGCAGATTAAACAGTTCTTTACTGTAATATTGATCGTGACCAATTAATAGTTCTTATTTTTTTAAATTTTCTAACAACTTTGGACACATGTCATTTTACCGAAATAGACACACTTAATATTACCAACCACTTTTTTTTAATTATGGTCACAATTTATCTAAAAAGAACAATAAAACATAGTAGCAGTGTTAAGTTTTAATTTGTTTATGTCTAGTAAAATAAAAGTTATGAATTCTAGTTTTGTTTAAAACCTTCTAAAATAAGGATTTTTAAAGCAGCACATTTTCAAAATTAAACAATGATTTAAAATAAGCTTTTATCAAAGGATAAATTGAAAAAAAATAATTTAAAATTATTTTTTGGAACTTTTGTTAAAAAATTGTAAAAATTCAAGAGACATTTTTTCAATTTTCAGAAAACCCTTTTTTCATAATTAGAACTATTAACAAACGTTAAAGTATAATATTGGAACTTTAGTTATTGTATATTACGAACTTTAACGAATTTGGACTAGTAAATAAGTTAAAGGTGCAAGCTTTTAGTTTTTGACAGTTTACATCTTCTATAGCAGTAACATTTCTTAAGATCCAACTTCCTTCAAAAATTCGAATACTTAACTTTTGAAAGATATAAGGTGTCAAGAATTTTGCAAAAATTGAGTTTTAGATAACGATAAATTAAAGTATAGGATTGAAAATAAATTGTGTTACATACATTTATATAGCTTATAAAAAAAGCTATCGTTTGACGTTTTCAGATTGAAAATATACCTTATAGAACTATTGTTATAAGTTTTTAATTATAGGGCTCTTTCACATTTTGGGGAAATGTAGATCCGTAACAGGTGAAGGAACTGAAAAAAGTTCTTCCAAATCGGTTTTTTCAATACATAGTTTTGTAAATTTACCGACAGAGCGACGGACAGAGTGAAGCTAAATATAGGTACATTTTATCAAAAATCTTCTGAAAAAGTCCAAAAATTTTTTAATTTAATTAATATGAATTTTTAGCAGCAAAAACCAATTTTGACATTTTAATCAATTGTTGTAAGAAAATATCAAAAAAAAAAATTCATTTTTGAATAAATTGGAAATTTTTTAACGTTATTTTGTTTATTCATGTATATTAAAGATTAACTGGTTTTTCTAGAATTTTAGAATCCCATTTAAAACTTACCGGATACTGACGAAAAAAAAAAACTTAAAATAAAATAAAAAAAAATAATAAAATATAAATGACTAAAAAATATACACAATGTTGATAATGTTTTATTTATAAACATTATTATGTATCAATATTTTAATTGTAATTAATGTGATGTTAAAGATAACTACATGATTTTCACTTTTATTTTATTATTCGTATTTTTATTTTCGTAATTTGTGAGTGAGAAATTGAGATAGGTTAGTTTTAAATATTTTTAGTGAAGATTTTATAAAAGTCGTCTCAGGCGCATTTAATTTAATGTTAAATAATCATTTTGAAATTTTTAAACAGATGGTCAAGTTATTTTAAAAACTACTGCTTAAATTGTTTAATCTTTATTTAACTTAAACACTGCTATAAATTTTTCATGAAATTAAAATTTATGTTCCGGTAAAACAATCATTAAATCATCAGATATATCTAATTTCTAGAAAGTGGAAAAATTCTCAAGAGAGCCTTCGATGATCGTATAGAGTATATACTAAATCAGTCTTATGCATACATCAGACTTATGTAAAATCAAAATCAAAAATTAAAAAATCAATTCAAAATTTGGAATAAAATCAGAATTACTTAAGTTTTAATTACATTATAACAAAAAAAAAAGTATATTCTATTCCAAGATTAAAAAGAATTAATATTTAGATAAGAATTGGTATTTACATTATTTTTTTTTTAAATTTTTTGAATTTAAATTTTTAATGTCAGTTGTCAAATTATTTTAACTTCCAATTGCTGAGTAATAATTGATTCAAGTCCATTAAGATTTGTATTAACACATTTACTGATTCCTCTTCTATAGATATATATCAGTTGACTGTGGCTAGCACCTTTATGTGTCCTTCTAAGGGAGGCTTGTGTAACATTGCATAATTTTTTATTTCTTTACAGTGGAAATATTTATGGAAGCTACAAGCTACAAGCTACTTCACACTTATGTATACCATTTTTCTTAGAACTTTATTTTGAAATGTTTGAAAACTAAGTAAATGAATCTATTTAACTCAATCGTACAGTTATATACCATAATTAATAATTTGATTAGGGTGCGTTTATGTTGAAGCTGCGATAAGTGGTAAGAGCGTCGATAAGAGCATAGCATTAGAATACTATATACATGATTTAAATAGAGGTGTTTATATTGGAACATCGATAAACGATAAAAGCATAGAAAACTGTTTATTCAGTTTTAAAATTTTTAAATAAACATGTTGTTCTTGTTTGTTAGTTTTTTTCTTTAAATATATTTGGTTTAAACATTAAACACATTCAGTTTTATCTTTTCTTTCACTTAACCTCTAATATCATACGCATATCTATACATTATTTAGTTAGGTATTTTGGATAACTTTTGTAAATGATAACTAACTACTTTTAAATTATTCTAAATAAGTTAATAACTAAATATTTCACATATTTCACTCATTCAATCTAGTTTTCAATTTTAAGTCCAATCTGCTCTCCTGTAATTATACTTCCTCTCTGTAATTTTATTGTAGCCTCCTCAATATTTTATCCTACAAAAACATAGCAACTGCAGGGAGTGAAAATATTCTTTAACTTTTTCACATTTATTTAATTTTCCACCTTCTCTAATTAAAAATTAAATTCGGTGTTATTGTTAAATATTTTAACACTGCAGAAGAGATCAGATTAATTAAATGTTAAAAGAATTAAATTTTTGAGGTTTCACAAGTTTATAATCCAATCAATGGAATTCTATTGTTAATTTATCAATGAGGTTTAAAAACCCCACTAGTAAAAGCTCCTGTTTATTGACAAATCGAAAAATGTACTAAATTTCTTTAAAGATTTATTAGTTTTTTTTGGTTTTTAAAAATAATTTGAAAGTCACTACATAATTTTTTTAAACTACTAAATTTTCTAAATTATATGTGATTAAATACTAAATTTTAAAAACTTTTACTAATTATAAATGATTTTTTTTTGTTTTCCCAATTTTACGCGTTTTTTTAATTGTCAGATCATTATTTAAAGTATTGATATTAATTGTTTACTTCCCACAACGTTTAATAATTTTCTCTTTAAAATTCATTTATTTAACAATTTTTATATGGTTAATTAAATAAGTTACATACAAATTTAATAATAACTGTTCCCTTTTTTTTTTTTTTGTAAAAACTTAATTTTAAATACTTACTTTGTTCCATGTAAAGATCCCTCAAGGCAATTGGAATTTTTTTATTATAAATTAATAAAACTTCTTCTAAAATACCAGTACAAATTTCTGTAAAAACTATTTGCAATGATAAATTGAATGGAAAGTGATGTACACAATTATTTGATTGAATTATTATCGCTAGTAATTGACTGTATAATAAAGCAGAAAATAAATATAATGAATTTAATTTTATATATATATAATTATAATGACACTAATTATGACATTCACTATATATATTTAATTTTAAAAATGTATTAATATTAATAATTAATTTTGTTACATGTGGGTTTTGTGGTAACCAAACGATTTATTGTACTCATCAAATAATTTCATGCATTTTTGGTTAATTACACAAGAGTTCGTCGAATCTGTTATTTGTGCCATACAAAAATCTTATAAATATAAAAAAAATAAAATATTAACACGGTTATATTGTAATTTATATATATGTATATAGATATATTGGTCTGAAATTTGTATTAATTTACCAGAAAACTGTGGTGTAGGATTACCTTGGTCTATCAGTTCATTTAGATAATTATCGGAATCCTTTAAAACATTTAAAATTTCGTCATTTAATTTTGGAATATTCTTAGGATTTAATGTATATTGAAATGATGGTAAATTTTTGTTAAATGAGGCCATTTTTATTGGATGATTATGCAAATAGTTGAATACTGAAAATAAATAAATAATTTGATCTAAAAATTATGAAACAATTAATTTTAAAAGAATATACGTACTTTTAATTTGGTGTGAATTTAAATCAGAAAATGCTGCATCTTTTTCCTCCAAAATTGCTTCAAGATTATTTATGAACTTATTTGTAATATTTTGAGATTTTTTTACTTTTTTAAGACCTGAAAAACCAAATTTTCAATTAATTTTTTTTTTAATCACTAAAATTGAACTTAAAAAACAATTTAAAGAAGTCAAAAAAATGTAAATCGAGATTTGATGAAACACAATATATAATAAATTAATTCTTAGTTGATTTACTTTCTTGTAATTTCACTTTAACTAAGGAAATAGCAAAAAATATATTTGGTGACAAAATTTTATTATCATTTATATTTAAACTTTTTAATTGAAATAATTTTTCAATAGCAACTGTTAATTCTAAACTTTTTATTAATTTTAAAAATATTGCCAATAAAATTAATAAGAAATTTATATATAAATACTTCATAGTTAAAATTTAAATCTTAAACTGAATAAAAATTACTTCATAATAGTAATAGATATTTTCTGATATCTTTTGATACTTTTCAATTTGATTGGTAGGTACTGGCAATACGCATGTCAAAAAGTTCAATTTAATTATAGTTTATTATAGACATTATTCATGATAAACCTTAAAATGAAAATTAATTTTTTTTTCTCAAAATCTTTCAATTTTAAAAATATAGTTATCAATTGATTTCTGGAGTGGTATTGAAAATAAGATATATTGTGTTAAGATTATTGCAAAGAACGATAAAAATGACTAAAAATAATTCAAATTAATTTTAGTAATTTAAAAATTAAAATAAATTTTAAAGAATTTGATAAAAATATTAAAAAATGCGGGGGGGTTCATGCTATAGTATTAACTACAAGTTAAGTAAAGTTTTGTTAACTTTCTGAAAACGTCTTTTATTTTCTATGATGAAGACGTTTGTGCGGCGGTTCGAAAGATAAAAAAAATTCTGTGACTATATATATAGTCGATATAGAAGCGATATCGCTGCACGCGATTTTCAAACAGTGTAAGTGTGATTGATTAATTTTATGTAACAAAAGCATAGTGTTATTTACATTTTAAACGATGAGATGCACGTTTTTGTGGTCTAATATAAATTGGCAAATTTTGCTGAAAAATGTTGGAAATTGTTAAATTCAAAAATAAAATACTAAGTACATACTTTACTTAGCTACCGCAGACTACATCTAGCTTAGTGAATAAAACGATTAACAAAAAGGAAACAGAGCCTCGGCAGGAGCTTTTCGGAAGCCCTATGCTCTTTCAGGGGGTAAAAAGGCGGGGAAAAAAAACATACTTTACTTTCTAATAAAAAAAAACTATTCTAAAAATTTCCTAAAAACTAAAATAGTTTTTTTTTTAACAAGATATAATTTCTATTAAATGAATATTAAAACATTAGTTGATTAAATGTATTCAAAATCAATAATCTATTAATGATATGACTTTAAAAGTCATATGGCAATTAACTTTGATCTCCACTTGTGTTAATATAATTGAAAATTATGAATTTAATTCAAACCATTTGTAAAAACTGCAAAATCAAGGACCAACAAATTTTGTAATGATTTTCTTATACTCGCAATGATTTTTAAAAGTAATCTAAGTGTAATTTTGATTTTATATTTGTAATTTGTTTCCGTCAGTTTTTGTACTTAGAATTTAGCAAAATCAAATGATTTAGCAAAAATTATTGTAAATTTTATTTACATTTTAGTACTCAATGTACTCAAATCATAAAATAAAAAATTTTTCAATATATCAGCATGAATTGTTTTGAAGGACAGTGAATGGAAGTTCTAACAAAGAATATGATATTGTGAATTAAAGGTTAATAATTATGAATAGAAAAAGATGTAAAAAGTAGATTTTAGATATTATATTCTTTTGTCAAAAGAATTTTCATTTCAAATAATAACTATAGAAAACAAAATAACCCTTGTTATAATTCATTTATGATAAATTCTTATATATATATATATATTTGTAAGTGAGAAAGTATAAGACTTTGATTGGAGGATATATAACGTTTGAATTTGAATTGTAGAGCAATTATTTTGCTCCTTCTATACAAAATAGATAATATTTATTTAAATATTTATTAATTTTAGTAAATGTTATTGAACTTGTTATTGATTCTGAATTTGGAGGGACTTTATAATTAATAGTAATAATATTTAAATAGTATTGTACACAATATTCTGAAATGAGAGTGATTTTATAGTCGGTTACAAAATCAAGGTTATGTACATCTCCTGGGAAAAGTGCATAAATCTGATTTCGTAACCAACTATAAAAATCACTCCGAATTTAGAATGTAATGTAATGATACATTGAGCATGTAAGTATTATGTCTTCTCCGTACGTGAAAAATAGTCCGCTCGCAGTGTACATGCACTTTCGGTCGTGATTCCCCTTCGGCCGCGGCGCGTCAGCCTCTAAAGCAGAGGAACTGGTTAAAATATGGTGAGTAAACTTTGTAATATAATAAATAATATTATTTGATTAAAAAATTTTGTTGTTAATCAAATCCTAAATTATGTCGTTTTATCCCATTTTGGTGGGTCATAAGGTTAAAAAAAAAACAAAAAATTATTTGGATGATATGTCCCACTAATTTAAAGACATTATGACTCACAGATAGTGATATATTATGCCCAATTTGAATTGTGAAATGAAAATAGGATGCCCATGCCCAAATTCATAGACATACAAGGTCGTAATGGCCCGGGCCACATGAAACGTCGCCGTTTATTTAACATATAAAACGTCGCACATGTAAAAATACAAAATAATATTATGAAATTTTCATTAAAACTTCAACTTTATTATACAACAAAACTAAAATTAATTTAAAAATGTTTTATTTTAACTTACATTAATATATTATTATATTTTAATGTAAGTATTAAAAATTTTACAATATTTAATTTTTTTATTTAATTTATTATCAAAAACAATTACAAATTATTAATACATAAGGAACTTCTAAAGTAATATGCACAATATATAATTTTTTTTTTCCAATTTAAAAACCAGGAAATCTCAAATTCGATACAATTTATTTTATAGTAAAATTAGTTAAAATAAAATTGAAAAACAAACTAATAAAACATTTTATATTACAAATTTTCAACTTCACTACCTTATAAACTTTATATATAGTTATACAAAAACAAAAATTGAAACAAATTGGAAAATTTATTAACTAAGGCATAATTTGTGACAAAAAAAAAAAAAAATAAAAAATTTTTAAATGAAAGTAAAATTTAGCTTTACTATAAACATTTTTATTTGTAAGACCCAAAAATAGTGGTTTACTTGCAAAATGAAATAAATTTTTAAAGTACTTTTTAGATGAAATACAAAGTCTTAAAAAATTACTGTAAGGCAAGTTGTCAATAAAGTCATTTAATACAATAAGTAAATTTTTTTATAATATAATATATATGTATGAATATGTAGCCGAAGATAACAAATATTGTGTCTGTCAAAATAATAAAGAAACGAGATGGATCGTTCTTGCACTTGTCAACTTTTAAATAGCCGTGCGAACCCAGTATGGTAAATAAAATACAAAATCATAGATTAGAACAATTAACTGGGATCTCTTCTTAATTTCTTAAAAAGCCCTCAAATTGTTGTAGGGAAAAAAGGCAGTTAATGCACAATAGCTCTAAAAGTTGAAGTGATCTTGAAGTGATCGCGTTTAAATTAAAAAAACTTATTTTCAGACGAAGCATACTTTCTTCGTAATTTATTTGATACCTCTTTATACATTTACGTATGAATTTTTATCAATTTGATATATAGTATTTTCATATTTTCAATTCTTCAACTATATAGATCTGCTTTGAACAGTTTCTTAAAGACGAAAGCTTTCATAATCTTTAGATCGCATTAATCATTTAGGATTCTAGATACATTTCAGACAACAGCGGGACAAATAATATATTTCATTACATTTCTTAAATTATATAAAACAATTTCCAAAATATTAAAACAGGAATCCCCTAAATGAATATTTTCCTACTTCAACGAATATAAATTCTTTGTTTTTATATTTAAGAGCAATTGCACGTCTTTTACCACAATAAATTCTTTTTTTGGATACAAAAGTTAAGTTTTCATTTTAATCAACAAAATAAAATAGATTAAAACGTCTTTCAATATTTTTTTTTTCCTTACCATTATTTTCTTTTTTTTTTTTTTTCTTCACCTAATTTTGTCATAAAATTTTTTTAACCCGCCTAAATCATTTATATTGCACTTGTTAAAATCACTTGTTATTCAGTTTTTCTTTAAAAAAAATTTTCTTAAATTTATTTCTTTTTTTTTAATATTCTCCTAAATTCAAAAAAAGAAATACAAAAAAAAAAAGAAAACTCTACTTGAACTCTACTCGAACGTACAAAAAATACAAAAAAAAAAGAAAAAAAAAACTTTCAAGGTATTTCGAAACATTCATGCCAACACAAAAACCTAATTCCACAGCAATTATCAGTTACAGTATGTATTCTTTACAAGAAAACAATTTTTTAAGGTGCACCTGATATATCACAGCAACAACAATATTGCGCAGCACTATAGATCAGATCAGTTCAGAAGAGTGTTTCGCTTTAATGGTAGCAACAAAATAAACAACTTTTAAACAAAAAAAAAAAAAAAAGACAATAATAAAAAAAAGAAACATAAAACTCTAACATACATTAACATATATTACATACATATGTATTTTAAAAATAGTAACATTAACAGAAATGTTGTTATGTTGTATTTTAACAACATTCCAATAATCCTAAAACGGGAAAAATTTAAATTGTTAAATAATGAAAATTAAAACAAAAATAAACCCACAAATCCAAATATTGAAAAACAAATTAAAAAAAACAAAATAATGGCAAAAAAGGCCAAATTTTATTTAAGCACGTTTTGGAGCTATTTTTTTGTTTCTAAATTATAATATAATATTGTGATAATGAAGATTTACAATAAATTTACAAATCCATCGATCTGACATTTTTATTTAACTATTTCAAAGCAGAAACTACATTCGCTTGAGGACATCAAATCAAGGCCTGTTTAATTTGAAAGATATGAATAGAATTGAGACATTTAAATTTATGTAATTTAAAAAAAATTTAATTTTGTTTATTTATATTAAAATAAATAAACAAATAACCCTGGAGATATGTAGGAGCTTCAAATGTATCGAAAATATAATTTTAAATAAGTATTGTGAGATGATTAGGTAAGAGGGGATTAGGTTTCCTTAACTTAACTTATTATAACAAAAAAATGAAAGACAAAGATTTGAGATATTCAGAAATATGAATAGCTTAAAAATATTGTTTCAAGATTATACTTTCTAGATTTTGGCTAGATTTAGTAAACAACTTAACTTTGCAGCTTAAGAAGAATAATTAACTAGTTCAAAGAAAGCTCTTGTACTTAATTTGAATGTTCTAACTTTATTGATTTCAGAGGTACGCTCATTTGCCATTGCCTCGTTCGTAACCTTCTAGAATCCGAACTTTTAGTCCTGAATTTAGTAATCTACTGTATAAATTTCATCAAGTATTATTATTTTTCGATTTTTTGTATTAAAGTACAAAAGGACATACGGACAGATGTACATCGCAAAATCGACTGAAAAGGTGATCAGGATGATCTTAAACGTTACGTTGACATCAATGTTTCCGTCTAGCATCAAAATTAAACGAATCAGCTGAAGAAGAGCAACTTAATACGTATACATTTTTATTATGGAACAGAGCTGACACTATTTCCATTTCAATCAATTCAAAGACACTGACAAATCACAATAAACATATAGAATAAGATTTTTCAAAATCAATATGTATTATTGGAAAATACAATAAATTAATAATACATTATTCTATCAATTATACCTTATTTATATGGCTTATCAGTTTAAATTAAATTAGATGATTTTATTAAATTCCAATATTAAGCTGAGTATTATTAAATATTACAAAAATAGTAGTAAATATCAAGGAGTCAAGGTAATAAAAAAAAAAATGCAATAAATATGAAGAAAAAAACATTTTTTTGCAAATTTCAATATACGCCTAAATATTTTTCACAACTTTTTGTTTTTATTAATTATTGTTATCTTAATATTGCATCTGCATCTGATCTCCGTTAAAATTTTTTTTTAATTTTTACAACGTACAATATCATGTGCCTACATATAGTCAAAAATCCCTACCGCTAAAGGAGGCAATGAAATATTCAATGCAATAAATGTTAAAACAACAAAAAAAAAGTAGCTGTTGTAACTTTAGATGATTGCAAATGTTTTTATGCACTTGTTTTGCCTACAAGAAAAAAAAAATCAAATTGCATCCAATGGAATATTATCTCATACAATGCTCTCTGTATTTTTTTTAAATAGAATATTAAAAAAAAAACAAATGTTACAAAAGAAGAAATAAAAAACTGCGTATACATTCTTATGCAATAGAAAATAGTTTCAAAGCGCGTTTCAAAAACACTCAACATAGAAACAAAAGCAATAATCGTCATTTATTACAACAAACTAAAAACAAAAACAAATTAAAAAAAAAAAATACAAAATTTTATTAAAACAATAAAAACCAATGCAAATGCACTATGCGATGCGAAAAAAAAAAAAAAACACAAAATAAATGTGCATTACAACATTTGATGAGCAAAATATCCATTTTCCTCCATCTTTCCGTTATACTGTAAATGAATCTGTATAGTTAAAAGTGATCATTTGATATGTGTGAACCTATATCCGAATTTTTAATATACAAAACCTATACCCATCTATACTGCTACTCAAATAGAATGCCATTGTTTTTTTGTTATTTATTTTTTATTTTTGCTTATTTTTTTTTTACAGAATTCATTCATAAAAGTTTGCAATCTTATATTTTCCGTTTTGTGTTAAAATGTTATGTGTTTTTGTTTGTATATAGAAGGGTACCTCAACTTTAAGTAATAAAATGATCATAAAACTTACGTAATAAAAATAATGAAGTAATGTTGTGGTATATAAGAGGAAGAAACTATTACAGTATCATCATGAAAAATGCAGGACGAATAAACTTTTTTAAAAATGAATGAACGGTTTGAATGAGTTAGTGAATGAATGAATGAATGAAATTTGTGAAAAAATGTGTGAGTGAACAAACGGAACAATTTCATTGAAATATGATACACATGTCAAGTTAAATAAAATAAAAATTATAACATATTATTTAACTAGCATCCATTTTTATTTGTTTAATTCATCACGCGTTATATATGATAGAATTTTAATGCCTTTTTGAAATGCTAGAGTGAAATTTGAGAAATAAAGTTGATGCTATAATTTTGAAAATTTACTCATATGTACAACATTTTATTTTTGTTACTAAATAAACAAATATGTATTATAATTGTTTAAATAATTTAATTTTAAAATAGTTTTTACTTCAAAGTACATATTTTAAAACTAGGTCTATACAATAATAAAATCAAGACAAATATTAAAATAATTATAATGTTGTTAAGTTCTAACAATGAATTACAATTTGATACCTACATAACATATGCAACAGACATTTTGCAATTTTCAAATTTTCATAAAATACTTGCTAAATGTTTTACTTTGCCTTGCTATAGAGAAATTACTAATAAAAAAAATGATGTCTTTTGAGTTGTGAGATGGTTGAAATCAATTTTATAGAACATGTGTAATATTTATAAAGACTCTCAGGAATTATGACTCATTTAATCTTTGACTCACTTTAAAATATTTACGTGACCAGTGAGTTTAACTGTCTTTACTAATTTTTAATGTACATATATTTAATGTACAGTACTAATATTTTTAAGCAGAAATTTATTTTGAAATAATTTCTGTAAGTCTTTTCGGATCTTTATGATTAAAGTATTATAATATAAAAATATAAAATTAAAATATTAAAATATTTTAGAAAGTATATTTATGTTGGTTATACTCTCTTACCAGAGTATTTATAAATTCATATATGCGAGACTTTGGTTACAAAATCAGGTTTATAAGTGCAGTTTGTTGTACAAATGTACTTTATATGTAAAATTATTATTTGTTTTTTAATTTTGGAAAAAGAGAATACCCCTGATTTCGAATCCAACTCCAAAATGTGTGCTAATTATTTTTAATATTATATTTCAAGAAAGTCTGAAGTATATTTCAAGTACCCATCACTGATGTAATTATTATAAAAATTAAAATTAACTTTTTAGTTAAGGAAATAATAAGGAAATTAAGACTTACTGCTCAGAGTCAAAATTCGAAGGGTCATAAGTTACCCAGGGAGTTGTGGCTCATTGCTATGAGTCTTAAGTCCCTTAGGGATTTACGTCCCATTAAATGAGTAATAAGTCCCTAAGGGAATTTGGACCCTGCAACGGTTCGACAATATAAATTTGGTTTTGGCTAAAAACGAATAAGTTTTTAATACATTTAATTTTCTAAAAAAAAGAGTTTTGGTTCTCAAGAAACCAAATTTTCTATTTTAGTTACTATTTTTATTCTTTCCTTATTATTAATTAATTATTTAGTGACTGTAAATAAAATATACTGTAATTTGAGAGGCAATGTAGTGTACATAATTATTTAGAGCTTTTAGCAATAAAACAAATGAATTTTGGCTGATTTAGCAGGCTCGGAAGCACCTTTGAATTCTTTAAATATCATATATAATCGAATAAACATATTTATTATAAATGAATCCATAAAACCTTAAAAACATTGTTTTTACACTTAGACCTATCGTATATATAAGCGGCTTCCTTCTTACTTTTATATAAATGTTCTAAATGGTTCTGTTGTCATGATATAAAATAATTTAATTTATTAATAAGAATTTAATCAATATATAACTTCTTATATTATCTTTGATTTTTATATGTAATAAAACATTTATTTTAAATTAACAAGATAATATTATATAGATTTTGATTAATGGATAATTAAACTTAACATAAAAATAATTTATACATATTCATAAATGTCTTTACTTTTAATTTTCCCACAATTAATGAATGAATCTTTTTGATATGGGTAATAAAAAATATAACTACCTGACTTTTGTTTTTAAATTAATCATTTTTAAGACGAATTAAAATTTAGTCTCCCATTCAACTTGTGTGCGTTTTTGTTTTATTAAATTTTGCAATTAAAACCATTCATTTTTTTTTTTTGTTATTTGCGGCAATTTTTGCAATAAAATGTTAATAATAGGGTCTAAAATGGAGACTTAAATTGCGTATTTAAAGAAAAATGTAACTTGTATGTATGTAAAAACACTTTATACAAAGAAATTCGCAGAGTAATTATATCGCATATGTGTATACCGTATATACCTATGTTTTTTTAATTTAAAAAAAAACCTTGAATTTTATAAAACTTTTAATATAAGTAACGAAAAGTTTTATAATTATTAAATTTAAAAAAATTTTAAAAGCACATTTATATATTATATATATTTCTTATTGACAGGGCCGACCCTCTTAAAAAATTTTATCGTCACAAAGGTTTTGGATTTTAAAAAGGAATTCCAATATATTTGAAAATTTAATTTAAATATTATAAATTTAAAGTCGTTGTGCAAAGTCTCACCATTCAAAAAAGTTTGAAGCATTCTCCATTTTTAAGCTATATAATGAGTACTGAGCTCACATTAAATATAGATATTATAAATTTAATTTAGTGACCTTTCTTTTCTTAAATTTTTGTTTAATTATCTAATATTAACCGTATAACGTTTTTAACACCGGCACAGGTTGACAACTTAATAAATAACAGATAAACACATACTCCATTTTTTTTTTTTTTTTCAAATTTACACCTTTTTACCTTTTTAAAAGTTAAATACTTTATAACTTCAATAATTCTTTTCTACGTTTATAAATTAAAAAAAAGTTTAACAACATTGTTGTAACAAATTTTTTATAAAATGAAACATAATCTTGTAATAATGATAGTTTTGTTAACAAATCATAATAACAATAATGTTCATAATTTTTTATTTTTATGAATTAAAAAAAAAAAATTTAACTATAAAAAAAAAGAGCTGGTCTTAAATTTATTTAAAAAAAAAAAACAGCCAAAATATTAAGATTGATTACATTGGGAATGGCTTGAATTTTATTTGACTTTACTTGTACTCTATTGACAATTAAAATGATAATGACGTTGATAATGTTATTGATGCTAATGATTACATTTAAAAGTCTTCATTACTATAATATGTGTTTAATTTGATGCCGCCATTATGACTTTTGTTGTTTTGATTACAATAAGTTTTATTTAAAAATTTTATTCATTGTTTAAAAAAGAAAAAAAAAGACATAAAACATTTTATTTGCACTTTATTAACATTAAATGGTAATTATAAAAAGTATGTACAGTTGATTTCATTGAAAAAACAAAAAAAAAATTTTTCTGTCAAATTTACAAAATTATTGACAAGTGAGGCATTTCAATTTTAATAAAAGACAATTTAAAAGCATTGAGTATTTTTAATTATATTGTGATATAATAGAGAGAGAATTAACTTAGAAATAAGGCCTGTAATAAGTATGAAAGTGTGGCATTGAAATGTAGAATTTTTAAAGGGGGGTGAAATAAAGTCGAACGAAATAAAGCCGATTGGACTTTATAATAACAGTGGAAATAGGGTCGAATTACCAATTCTATCTTATTTCCAAAAAAAAGGTGCAAAAAATAAAGTCGAATGCAAAAAAACGAAATAAGGTAGTTCAACCTTATTATCTGACCAGTTCGGGTCAGTATATATATAGTTCAAAAAAATAAATTAAACGGAAAAGGACCAACTGATTTCAAATCTAACTCTAACATCTCTAATTACAAATCTCGAATATACAAATATTCTGGAAAAAGGAAGTACCCTGATTTTGTACCCAACTCTTAAAACCAGAATTTCTAGAAAACTATTTTCAGAATATTTATAAACTAGAAGAGATTTTATAGTTGGTTATTAAATTTGTATTACATCCTTGTCCAAAATATATTTTAAAAGAATCAGTAGAAGAATTATATCGTTATTTGCAAAATTAAAGTTTCAATATTTTGTTTAGTAAAGGATTTTAGGGCGGCATTCTTCAAATGCTTCCTTGAGAATATAAGCACGAAGAAAACCATAAAAAAGGGATTTGAGATTGTATCAAAATCAGCGTGTTCCATTTTTTCGGAATATTTCTATATTTTTATACGATTAAAAATTATTTATTATTCAGTTGTTTGATTCAATTTTTTTTTTAAATAAAATCGACTTTATTTCATTTATTTAAGTTATTTAACATTTTTTTCGGAAATTAGATAAAATAGCTAATTCGACTTAATTTCTATTAATGTTTGTAATTAAGTCGATTCGACATTATTATTAAAATAAAATAGAATTGTTTTTTTTCTCAAAAATAAGATAGAAATGCTAATTCGACTTTATATCCATTGTTTTTCGTGCTAAAATCGGTTCGACTTTATTTCACACCTCCTTTTTGAAGCTTTACGTATATGTTTTGTAGACAATTTTATATCTTAACTTCGAAATAATGAAATGGGATTATTAAATAACTATATTACATACATATATTAAATAAATATTCAAGTTTCATTATTCTTTAAGTAGAAAAAAGTTATGGCTTTATTTTGTTTTGGTTTAAGTAATTGCACAAAGTTAAATATTCATTCCTAAGTCCTTGATTAAATTTTTTGTGAAAAACTTATCTTAATTAGCTGATTATTATATTTTTTATAATTTATACGAGTATTTATATAAATTATATTCAATTTCAGGGCTTGACAATTTGACACTTTATGTATAGGTATTAAAACAAAATTATAACATATTTTTTCTATAAAGTGTAAAAAAAACTTCTGAAACTTCATATTTAAAAATTCAATTCTTTAAAATGGAAAAAGTATCTGTTGTCAATACTAATTTCTAGTCAACAAATTTTCTGTCAATGTCAAGTTTTCTGTCAAATTTCATTACGAAGGATACAAGTAAAAAATGGCACAAAAAACTCCTGAATAGTAATTTATAATTAATAAATCTAGAAAAAAAAAATATAAAACGAAATTAAAGGGATCACACAAACTTCATTTAATTTTAAAATTCGTTAAATTTTATTTTTCATAATAAATTTTGATCTAGTACATGATCAGCTAGTTATAAAATTCATATTCGACCCTTTCTGTGTTTGTTTATTTTTTTTTTCTAGTTTTTTTTAATTTTTCGTGCATTTTTATAATCTTTTACAATGTTCGGAAGCCATTAGAGGAAGGTAATAATAAAACAATGTATATTTTATTCTTTTAAATATTTCCGTTTCAAAGAAAGGAATTTGAAATTTATTAAAATTAATTTTCATTACCTACTTTTTTTAACTTATGTATTTATAATTTATATTTCTTATTCATTAATTACTTTATATGTCTAGCAGTAGCTTAAAGTAATTTAAAAAAAAAAAAAAAAAATTCAATTGTTGGAATATACTAATATAATTTAAAATTATAAAATATAATTATACATTAGTATTGAAATAAATAAAAAAAAAAATCAAGGTGAAATTTCAACAATCAGATAATTCCACTATAAACATAATAATAAAATAATACATGTAATAATAAATTCAACCAACAAAAGTATCAATTAAACTTAGATCAAATATTTTTTTTTATAAAATTTATATTTGATTTGAAGAGTTTTCTATTTCATTAATAATCCATTTTTCTTTTTTTTTGATTTGCAATTTTTATAATTGAAAGGAATAATTATTATTTACTTAACCTTTAAAAAAAATTTTTTTTTAGATTACTTGATTTCTTTAACTTTAAGTACATAAAAATAATAAACGCAATAAAATCAGGTCAAAATAATTAATGTTCTTTTCTCTTTCTTACATTAAATATTTTTTTAACTTATTTTAAACCAAAGTTTAAATAAAACATAAATTTTTTTGATTTAAATAAATAATTAGCAGGAAAAAATTTTGAAAATTTTTTGAACTAATGCATTTTTTTTATATATATTTGTTGTAATTTTTTAACTAAAAATGCAAGAAGGAATTAATTTAGAGTGTATATAATGCAAATCTTTTCGAATAATAAAGTACTTGATCTATATCAAAGCTTTGACATCCAAAGTGTTCTATATATAGTTATGTAGTCTTAGTATACATCCAAAATTGGAATCAAAATAGCTAAACTTAAACAGTTTATTATTTTTATGACCTTTTCAAAACATTACCATCTAAATATTTTAATAAACCTCATTTCATTTTATTTATTATATTAGAAGTGTATAATAAGCACTTATGTTATCTGACCAACGACGTAGTGGTAAAAGCGCCGCCCGTCATATGGAAAGTCTCGAGTTCAAGCCTCGGTCAGATCATATCCAATAAAAAAAATATTGTAAAATTGTATAATTATATCGTAATATAAGATAAGATTTAATATAAATATATAAATAACTCTTGTGTAGGATTATAGATGGCGCTCATAATTAACATTAGTGTATTCATAATCTTATACAATACCTATAGTCGAGTAATCGACTTAAATAGATAGACTTAATTAAATAGACTTAAATACTTAAACCTTCCTTTTTGGCATATCATTTACAAAATTAGTTAAGCATTTGAAGAACTGCAAGAGTAAGTAATTTGAAATTTCTAATTTTCAAAAACCTGGGACCTTAATCAAAAATATTGTATGGTTTTACATAATACACAATTGTTTTAAATTAATTTGTAAATATATTTCATTAAAATGAATTTTTGAGTTTAATGAAAGGGAAACTCCAAATTTTTGTAATATAATATCTTTTTGTTTGTTTACTATTTTACCATTTTTTTTTTGTATATTATTGTCTAAGTTTCGAGTAATTGATGCTATTATTCCCATTGTTTAGTTTTTGATTTAAGCTTCGTTTGAATAATTTTTATTTACTTTTGCTTATATGAAAATTTAATTATTTTAACCTGTGCACAAATAAAGAAATAATAAAAATAAACACCAGGTGTTATTTACTTTAATAAATTATGGATATAATAATGTTAATATGGATAATATGTTACCACTTTTATGCTTCAGCGTTTACTAAACTTCAGTGTATAACAAAAATCTAAGTCATTAAATTAAATTAAACTAATATTACAATTTAAATAAAATTAATGAAGGCAAAAGTATTTATTAAAATTTCTTTAACCGTTACAAAAAAATGGAGTAGATAACGTTTAATTGGTCACCAAATGAGTCCTTACATTTCTGTAACTTGAACATTGCATTATCATATAGTTTTCAACATAATCTCGACACTTATATATTTTTCACCGAATAAACGATTTTTTTTTAAATTATTCAGGTCTCTTGACCTAAAACTATACTACATATTATGTAAGTTCTATATTAATAAAACTTCAATATCTGCCTGCATCTCGAAATTTGAGGACGGAAGTATTGTTTACATTTTTCCATGATTGAAACTGAAAATTGGATAATTATGAATGTAAATTGGATAATTTCAGAAAAATATTTGGAATGGCGCATACATTTGTACTGAATATCTATCATTTAAAAAATTATGAAAATCGATTGGTAATTGGTTAATATTTACCCAATTTCTTTTAATTACAGATTAAATATTTTGCTTTAGATGCAAAACTATATTATAATTATATTTTATGTCAGCTTTCCTAAATTTTTGTCAGAATAAATTCTACTTTTGCAAACACTATTTTAAAATTCTTTTTTAATTGTATTTTGAATCTTGAATTAATTTTTAACGAAAGAAATGATTGTAAACCATTTAGATGCCTGGGTTATAATTTTGGTAAAACTCGGTTTTATTCAAATATGAAACGTAAATTAATAAATTTATTTTGATGCAAGTTTTTGGCTTGATTCATTGTCTTTCGAACAAAATATAAACCAATAATTTAATTCCTAAACTTGATTATTTATTTTATTAATTGTTGACGTCATTTATTTATAAAACTTGTCATTAACTGATGGACAAGGATTCTAGTTCCTATACAATTTTACAAAATATTTGACTTCAGTTTGATCTGTAAACGTCAATATTTGTAGGTGAAAGAAGTTCAGGTTATTTTCTTAGCATTCCAACTGAAATTTGAATAGTGTTAAGCCGTTTTTAAGTTTAACTTTAAATTAGACCTGACATCCGAAAAAAAGTAATCAATCATATAAGAATAAAAATATCAATAAAAATGTTATGACCACATTAAAAGATAACAAAAAATGTTTTTTTTTTTTAATTTTGTTATATGCTTTAAAATTATAAAGTGTCTCAATTTAACACTAATTGGTAAACAATTTATTTATTGCTTAAAACATCCCAACATCCCATATATTTAATCAATTTAATTGAACACAAAAATTAAAAAATTAAAAAAAAAACAGTTTTAATTTTTCTCTAAAGAAATTAATAAAAAGCAAATTATTACGGCACCCTTTAAGCAAAATTAAATAAAAGTTCGCCTCAGGTGTAAACAATTATTAACGTAATGTCTTCTTCGTTTACACCTCGGAAACCAAACATTTAAGATAAACATTATTTAATGATTTCCAGCCTGGATAATTTCTATATCTTTTTTGATTTTTCTCTCTCTCTCTCTTTCTCTTTTCATATTTATACAGTCACAGTAACAATTTTATTCACTCTATGCGGTATTATTATTGTTATTAGCACATACGAACCGTTAGTTTTACATGGCAGACGCCGTTTTATTATTAAAACAAAATATTTTTTTTTTATTATATCTACTTTCGATTTTGTTTATTTTTGTTTAATTAGTTAAAATCGCGTAAAAGTGGTTAGCATGATCTTTAATCTTACATCAGTTCAAAAAAAAAAGATATTTTTTTAATCAGGTGTCCAGATAATGTAATTGGTTATGGTATCTTTATTTAATATTATTGATAAATAATTTAAAAAAAAAAACAATAGTAAATAAAAAGAATTTGAATTTTTGAAGAAAAATACTAGAAACCTAAAAGTATGCAAATAATGATTCACAAACAAAATTAATATAATCACAAGGCTCCTGTGGCTTAATTTTTAAGCATCTAGTCTATCAATCGATGCAATCTAGGCTCGATTCCCGCATAAATTGTAAGTTTTTCTTTTAACAAAAATAATTAAATAAAAGAAAATTACTAAAATGTAAAATATGATATCTAATATTAAATATAAATAATAGTTTAAAATGTGCTACAAGATACTGACAAATCGATAAACAGACTAGTTTGATTAGAAGTTACATTATTTGTTATAAATTAAATATTAAAAATATAATTTTACATTTTAACTTAAGTATGGATTGAATTTGATTAGATCAAACTTTTTTAAATAAAAAATAAGTATATAGTTTATTAATAATTTTACGTTTTCATTTAGAGTACTACGAAGAAGAGTTAAACTTTAAGTGTTTATTCTAGAGTTCTTAATAATAACTTTTTTATTGCCTTCAAAACGAACTTCATAAAACTTTTTTTGTCATTATATTAGCATCTGTATTATTAAGAACAGATTAAAAATCGAATGAATTAATGAATTCAGATAGAGCAGCAAAGTTATTTTGTTAAAATAATTGAATCAAAAATGATTACAAATTAATTTTTTTATAAAATTATCAATTCTCTTAATCTTTGATCGTTTTCTTATTTATAAAACCTCTAATTGATTTTCATTCAAACATTCGTATTTCCTCACATTAAACTTGGACTTTTTTTTGAATAATATGGGATAATTTATATTTTCCCAAACTCCTATAGAATTAGTTTCATTTTAAAAGTATATATAATACAAGATAAATAAATGCTAAATAAAATATGTTGAGACGATTGAATATAAAAAATATTTAATGTTTTATTATTTATCTAATTAAAAATTTATTTATTATAATAATTATTAGCATGAGGGAGTGTTTATAAAATTCTTTTAAAATAAATTTTTTTCAAGTTTTTTTATTTTTCCATTTTTCATTTAATAAATTCTGTTAAGCTTTGATTTTTCCTTGAAATTACCACCTTTCTACTTTACAAAACAAGAATTTTTAAGTGAAACTTTTTTAAACTACAAGTTGACCTCTAAAATTAACTAGTTTAGTCCATTATGTTAATTAAATTAATTTGTAATTGCTCTAGTAAATAATTCTTAACACTCCTTATATTAATTTTTTTTTTTTTTTTTAAAGTATTATAGACAGAAATATTCTAGAATCATTGCTGTCATTAATTAATATTTCAGATACTTTATTTTTAATTTTGATTTTTAGCTGTTTATTAATTTTGTATTTTAATGAATTTTAAAATTATATTTTATTATTTCAGGTATACTTATGCTTATTTATAATTTTATTAACTTATAATACTGAAATATCAGTAAGTTAGAAGTGTTGAAACGTTAATAATTAAGTGATTTTTCTTTTTTAATATAATTTCGTTGATAATAGGACCTTTTAATTAATAACAAACCAATACAATTTTTTAAAAATAAACCATTTCCAAAAAAGAAAAAACAAATTATAAAAAAATTTATTATTTTAATTTGATGAACAAAAGATTGTTGGTATTTATATAATTATAATAAATTCATAAATATTCTGATTTCCAAATCATTTCCCCCGGATGTTCACATATAATAACTGGTTTTAATTATGATTTATTTCATAAACGAATTTCCCCAACATCTGTATAAAATTCTAGAAGTAATTGTATTCCAATAACCTGTTTCTTTAATCTTAATAAATTAATGTCAATCACTAGTTGATATTAATTGTTGTTTAGTATATTAATTAAACTAATTCTATTTATCTTAATTTAAATAAATCTTGTTCTCTAATCTATATTAATTCTAATTGCAATTTTTTAAATATTTGAACAGGAGCGTATCAAAATCTTGCGAATCTAAATCTCATGTCTCAAAATCTCGTGAAAATGATCACAAATTAGAAGGGGTTTTAAGGTTGATTACAAAATCCGGGTTCTAAAATTTTGTTTTTCGGAATTTGGGGGCGGCAGACCCCTTAATTTGAATGGTTTGATGTTTTATCATCTTTTCATATTGTATATGAAAAAAATTTATGTTGGTATTAAGGAATGAATATAAAGTCAGGGCTTCAATAATTTGTATATATTAATAATATTAAAAAGTTTGAAAAATTATTTTTAGAGTTGCATATTATAACATTAAGGTTCTAATAATTTAATCCATTATATTAAATAAATTTTTGCTGGATCTTTAGTCTTTAACTTTTATTTTAGATTTGGATGCAAAATCTAGCTTCAATAATTAAAAAAGCGGAGATTTAGGGGCGGCAGCCCCTTATACATATAATTCAATACTTCCAACAAATTTTTTAACATTTTATATGAAACTTTAGAAACACTGTTTTAAAAGGTATTCCAATAACTTTAAACCTATGTAAAGAATAAAAACTCAATGTTGGTGACGAAATCAGAATATTTTAAACTAGGGTTAAGCCCCTTTATCTAGAAAATTATTTAAAAAGTTCAAAAAAAGAATAAAAAATTATATCTTTTATTTAAAATTGAACACAATTTTTTTTAAAGCTCAATTTTTTGATTACATTACGAGATACAAAATAATTCAATAAAAAAAATGATCTAATTTTTTTAAAAATTTATATTTTTTTTTTGAAATTTTTATTTGTAATTTTTTTTTGTGGATTATTTGTTTTATTGGAGTTTCGTATTCGTCCAACTTAATTTATTAAAGATATAATTATTTTATTTTAAAACGTGAGATTTTAAAACGTATTTGTAATTATGTGAATTGAGACAAGACACTCTGTCTCTAAGTCTAGATCTAACCTAAGAAAAATTTTCGAAGTAATAATAGAATTACTAAAACGACGACTTTTTTAACACGTCAATCGGAAATTCGATAACTTTTTAACTTTGCAAACTTTGTAAAAATCAACACAACTCTGTAGTTATTTTATTGCCGTTGCAAAAGTCATTAACAATTATTTATTGCAAATGAAATACAAAAGCCATCAACTCATGATCGTCAAATGGTTGACGTTTTAGAAAAGGGCTATCGTTTTCAGATAATTTTTTTGAATATCCATCAGAGTTAGGGCTATTTATCTAAATCTACAGTATTTTGAAAAAATTTCAAATTATTTTAATTTCATTAATACAGTATTTTTTTAGAAGCATCAGTATGTTTTATTAAGTTTGAAGCGTTGAGGCTTGAGCATTATTAATTCGGTGTTTTTTAAGTTATAACATTTTTAATTAGAAAAATTATAAATAAAAATAATTTTATTTCTATAATTATTAAAAAATACGTCAACCAAATTCTTTTTAAATATTTTTAAATTAAATTTTTATTTAAAATCTTAACTAAAAAAAATAATAAATTAATATTTAGTTGTTTATAATTTTTTAAATTAGAAACTTATTTACTGTCACTTTAAGCTAATATGGAGCAAGTTGTATTTAATTAAGAAACATTTCTAAAAAAAACTGTGATTTAAATGTACACTTTCAGCACTTTTGGTGTAAACTTAATAATTTTCTAAAAGTACAAGCTGTACCATCACCATACATATTAAAAATTTTATACTAAATAATTTCAAATTATATACTGATACTGGCTGCTTGGTCGAAATTTCTCCTTATATCAGAAAAAGTTTTAATCCTAAGTTCCTTTGAGTTGAAAGTGCTATAAAAACTAAAATAATAGGTACTTTATACTGTTTTCGTTATTAAAGAACTACCGGCAGCTGTAGAACTATAGTACTACTTCATAATTTAAGATTAAAAAGTAAAAAACTTTTGATAGCAATGGCTAATATTGTTATATGCCTAATCATTTGAGAAGTAAAAACTGTTCTCATCATTGTCAATTATTTAAATGAATTGATGATCCAAATATGCTTTTTAGAACATTAGAAATTACATTGTATATTTAACAATAGCAATGTTTCTCATATCAAAGAAATATACATACATGTAGAAACTTTTAAACCATAAAGAAAGCAATATATTGTTTTTATATTGTAATAAATAAAAAGTAATATACTTTTTAATGAAATAATATTAAAAAAAGATTAATTAAATACTGTGTAATTATTTGCAATCTGTTAATATGTTACAATTTGCCTTATACTCAGTGATAATTTCCTGTTTTATAAGCAAAATAAATATTTAATCATAACCAAAAAAAAAAGTAAAAAGTTTTCATATCCATTATAATATAATTTCCATATAGTTGTTACATATTTAACCTTTTTTTTTCTTGCTATTCAATGCATAAGAAAAGTATCTTTTCTTACTTTTGCAATCTACAAATAGTCAATTATTGCAAAATCAACAATGTAATTTGCATATTTTTTTTTTTTTGATTTATGTTGAATAAAAAGTTAATAAAAAGCCGAAATAACAAAATATAGTTAATAAAATTATTCAAAATATAGCAAGAAAAAAAAAATTAAAGCAATTTTTTAATAAAACATAAAATATTCCAAAACAAACAAAGCAAAAAAATTTAAAACCAAATACTAAACACTAAAGTTTGCTCAAGTAAATTATAGTATATGCTATATTAAATAAACTATAAACTAAATTTCATCTGTCGATAACTAAATAATACTAAAAGAATATAAATTGTAACAGCATATCTAAGAAAGTTATAAAAAAAAATGCATAAGATACAATATAAAAGTATCTATAGTTAATATAAACAATAAAAATTGAATGAAAAACAGAAAAAAAGAAAGAAGGAAACAACAAATAAAATGCAAAATAAACTATAAACTTCTTTCGTAATATTGATTTTGAATTTAATGAAGTAAATCTATTACTAAAAGCATATAATGTTTATTCAACCATTCTAATATTTAATTCGATTTAAAATGCAGTTATATTTTACTTTAAAATATTCATAAATTAATTTTTTTTTTAAGATTAAAATAAGCTTTTAAGTTTAATAATAGTTTTATTAACAATATGCTTGTTATGTTGTCATAAAATGAATTTTGAAAAATATTAACAACCATTTAGTTGTTCAAAAATTGGTTTTTAATTAATTAAGAAATTTTTTTATTTAAATATTGAAAAAAAGCTATATAGGTAGGTAAGGTCCTATTGAAAAAATATTTCATATGGAATGCCTTTTACTTTATATATATAGTTAAAAAATGCGATTTGAAATTAGAGGAAATGGTCAAAAAATAGAATATTGTAATTTGTTATAGTGTACCCTTTAGAGTGTCTAGTAACTTTCGAAACAAAATTCGGAAACATTCATTTATCTTTGCAATGAATTTCAGAATTATTGTATCCTATACGAATCAAATCAATATTACAATGTCTATCCAACGAAAAATTATATACTGATTCACAAACAGCATTTTAAAGAAATCTATAAACCTTATACTGCTTGGCTTTGCACCACATTGTGAATCTCAATTGCTAAACGTCTCAGAATTTATAAGAAAAATTAGTTATTTAGTTTCATATCATATATATGTGTTTTATATTATACATCATATATATATCAAGTCACCAAGAGAACCTGTATGTAAATAGGTATGTAAAGTGGTGCATCAAATAGTACCAGATTGTTGCATTTTGATACTACTGCACTTATGTAACTTGCGTTTTTATTTTCGTTTTATGCGCAACCCGAAGTGTGCAGATAAGAAATCAGTTCTTTGATTTTATGTTTAGAAAGCTCCTAAAGAAAAACGGTTGACCGAGTGAAAGAAGTTTGGCTCTGACTAAGCCCGGACATCTGCAAAAAAATTTCGGGATATTTTTACTTTCGTTTGCTTCTCAACAGTTCCGGAAGGAGATTTATAAGGGATTCCCAATTCGGCTGCATGGGTGCATATTCGTCAAAAGCCTGTCCTTATTGAATCTTTTCGTTCCTAGTTTACCAACTATTTTGTTGCCTTCGAAATTGTCATGTTCCGGCACCCATACGAAAGCTATGTATAGATTGTTTTATTGAGGCAACTCGTCTTCATAAGCCTTACGATTGTAATGATCGCATTAATAGCCTTAATAGCAAATTGACGGTTCACACAAATGGCGACATTATTCATTTTCTTTCAAAACTTGACCACCCTCTCAGACTGAAAGTATATTCGTCTGCAAAATGCTATCTGTGTCATCAGGAAGTCTTTAATATTTTAGAATATTAAGTTTGTTCGAGAAAACATCCGTATGAACTTATTCCTTTATTATGAATCCGTCGGTGTAGATAGCTATTCCGTAATTCCTTGTTACTCCAACACCCCTCCATTTTGTTCTTGATTGAAAACCGAAAGCCAATTTGTCCCCGAACTTTAATTTGAGAAGTGCAATTTCACCTAACGGATGTACCTATCGCTAGCTTGGAAAATGTGACTTTCACGCACCAAAATAAGAATATCTTTATTATTTCTTATATATTTCTAAAAGAAGCGTTAAGGTTGGTGAATGAATGCATTTAATTTATTCAATCAATGAATTTATTAAAGGAAAGAATGTTGTTTCCAAAATAGTATAACTGCATACTTATACAATAGATAAAATTTTACATATAGTTAAAAGACGAATTGAATATGTTACTTTTAATTTAATTTTAATATAAATTTTCATTAATCACAAACTAATCACATATTAGCAAAAGATTGTCCTGGAATTTTTTTTATACCATAGTCATTTACTCATTACATATTGACTGAGGGTTAATGCGCTTTATGTATAATTGATTGAAAATTGTTATATATATATATATAAATATATATGTATTTTTTACATTTTATATATTTAATATTAAAAAGTGATCGTTATAATATTTCCTAGTTAAAATCAAGTTTTTTTTCGGCACCCATTTGTTATTTTTTTTTTTTTTTTTATTATTTTTCTGCTCTATTTTTTTTTTTTTTAATGCAACAAAAAAAAAAACCAAAAAAAAAACAAAAAAAGAAAAGTGAAAGAAAAATTTAAAACTGTAACAACTTTAGAGTCAAACTACTGCAGATGTGTGAATTTGCATAAGTTACGTTAATCGAATATTTTTGTTGTTGTTTTTTTTTTTCGCTGTTTGTGAAATTTTTTTTTAAATCGTTTGTTACAATTTTTACAGTTTTATTTTTCAATGTCCATATCAATGTATGCATATTTAAATGCATATGTATTTATTACAGTTTTCTTTAAACTATCATTTTGAGTATACATCAACCCTCTTTTATTATAAAACTCATACTTTTATATATATATATATATATATACATAAATATATATATAGCAAACTTTATCAAAATGCTCTCGTTGTTTTTCTTTTACATTATTTATAACAATTTTCTTTAGGCTTTTGAATTTTCTTTTACCTCAAATTTTATTGTATATGTGTGTATTTATTTCTTATAATGTGTGAATATCTATAATATTTCATTGCTTTTGTATTACCGTTATAGTTGCTGCACTTTTAATTGTAGCTTAAAAAAAATTTTCCTGAATAATATAAAATTACTAATAACAACTTTTTATGTATAATAGTTTTATAAATATCTGAATAAAATATAAATGTTGAAGGAAATAATAATTTTAATCAAAAAAAAAAAAAAAAAAATTAATTTTCTTATATGAAAAATTAAATATTATTTAAAATAAAAAAACAAAAGTGATAATTATCTAGATAAAATTAAATAATGATGACATAAGACTTTAAAAAAATATATATATATAATAATAATGTTAATTATAGCTTTAAAAATATGGTCATTTTTTTTTGTCTCTATAATTAACACATTTGGAGCTTTTTCCTTTTATTTTACGTCGCTAATCAACAATGAAAACAATGCAAATCGGAAAAAAAATTTTCAGATTAAATTAGAAACCAATTCTTTTACTGAAGGATAAATCCAAACGAAATTATTTAATATATTTTTAGGCATCAGTGTGTTCTAAATGTAGTTAACTTTTGAAACTGTTCTTTTTTATTTTGTATCGAATGACTTAAACTTTTAGAGAGAATATAAAACCAATTTCGAGTAATTCTCGAAACTCGTAACTATATTGTGAATGGAAATTACTAATATACGCATTCCTTTTAGAGGCAGAATACAAATTTCCTAATATTAAGACTATATGTAAACCGTGCATAATATGAAAACTATAAAATTCTATAAATTATATTGTTATGATTTTTGATTTGAGATTGGAGAACACAATGTGGGACAAGACCTTACCACACGTTTTCCAACATCCTAATCCCTATACCCTTTCTATAATAATTTTAAGTAATTTTATATATTATTGATATGTACGTTTTATATTTTACGTTTTATAGTAGGTTTAGGTTAACATGGGAATTTTGTAAAATTCTTCTATTCTACTCACGCTCCCTCTTAGTAAGCAATGCAAATTTATTCACTAAACACCACTCAGCTCCCTTTCTAGGACTTTAAGATTAACTTATATTGAGGTTTAGAATTGAATATTTTTGAAGTTTAAAAAAAACCATACATACATACAAACATACATATTTTTTCTAATTAATTAAATTAATGTGAAAATCATTAAAATAAATATTTGTAAATTTATTTTAACATAGTTACAAAAAAAAAAAACATGTTATACTCATATTAAAACTTGTTCTTGTTTTTATTTTTTATTTAAAGTTTAAACCATATTTGTTTTAAAGTTATTTATTTATTTTTTTTTTTTATTATTTTTAATTTTAAGTTTATTTTTTTAGTAACTTTTGCTTACCAGTTATGTATATATGTATTTATGTATATATATAAAGAATTGTTATATAGTAAATGCACTTATGCACCTACATAAGTGTGTGTTTATATAATATATACAAATCGTTCCATTTTGAACTGGATTTGCAAAATAAAAAAAAAAAACAAAAAATAAAATATAATAAAAGTTGATTTACCAGATTACACAGAAAGTAAAAACTGTAAAGAAAAAAAAAAAAAAAGAAATCAAATGAGCAAAAATAGAAATTATAATTAAAAAATTATGCTTTATTTTATATATATATATATTATATTAACAATTTTTAAATCTATATTCTATATACATATACGAATGCTGAGTAGTTTTAAACACTGTTATTCAAAAGTTTAATGTACCGCATTAATTTTTAATTTATTTACTTATAATGGTTAATTATAACGAAAAAAACATTTTTAAATATTTTATTTTTACACATTTGTAATATCAGATAAAACTTTGAATTAATTATTAATGCAACAAGAATGCATTATTATTTAGTCCCACACTGCAAAATTTAATATATAAAATTCTCGTGTCACAGTTTTCGTTGCCATACTCCTCCGAAACGGCTTGACCGATTTTGATGAAATTTTTTGTGCTTATCCGGTATCTATGAGAATCGGCCAACATCTATTTTTCATCCCCCTAAATGTTAGGGGTAGCCCTTGATATAAAATCAGCTGTATATGATCATGTGGAGTATCATTGAAAAGGTCTTTGCGAGCTTAACAGCTTTTGTTTGGAGACCAAGTTTCCAGGACGCCCCACTTGGGTCTAGAAAGCGTTTAAAGCCCTTCATATAAAATTTGCTATATGATCATGTGGGATATCATTGAAAAGATCTTGGCGAATTCATAGGTAGTCATAAATAAATACATATATATTATATATATACAAGACATTATGATTTAACACCAAAAATTACTGTTATTATAAAATCATTATTTCAAAAAAAAAAAAAATTCTGTAAACAACAACAAAAAAACCTATTTTTTATTTGTTTGAGAGATTTCAAAGAATTTTTTCCTTTATTTAAAATTAAACTCCAGTCATTTGAGCTTTTGCTTTGACTCTATGGAAACATGGACCGGGACCAGCAACACGGACGGGGGCCAGCAACGCGGACCGGGCACAGCTAGTTACTTATAGATTTATGATTTATATATAGTTTATTTATTTATATTATATATAGTTTTTATATATGTAAAATGAGCTTTTTTTTTGAATTTTGGATTTTTTCAATATCAAGCAATATTACTAACCCTAAAAGATAAAGCAATATTGTAATTTTTTTAATTTATTTCAAAAATTGAATCAAAACTTGTTAAACTTCTAAATATCATATCTATTCTAAATTTTTTTATTTTAATTTAATATTTCCTTTTTAATTAAATTGATTATCTAAAAAGTTGATTATATAAAAAAAAAAAAATAATTAAAGTAATATACATAATATATTAATATTAAATTCATTTGTTGATTACAATTTATGATATTATCAATTCATGGTTAACCTTTAATGAAATTATTTAAAATTCTTATATAGTTTTTTTTTTTAAATATTTTATCTGCATTTGATTAATTTATTCGAATAAAAAAGCCAATTTAAAATCAAATAATTATTATAAAATATTATATTAAAATGAAAAGAATAAATTATATTAATTAAAAAACAAGATAAAATTAAATTATTTTTAAAATTAAAATTAAATGAAGAAATAATTTAATTATTACTATATGAGATTTTCATAGTAATTTCGTAGAAATATCACCTAGCAGTACTTAAACCATGAATTTTAATTATGGCTAGAATTTTAAGATTGCTTTTCCCCCTTTTGAACCTTTTATAATAAAATTTATTCAAATATACCAAACCTTCGATGCAAATGATGAAACAATTTAAAAACTCATATTGAAAGGTTGAATATGCTTCCATTAACATGAATCCAAGTAAACACGGTAGTGTAGAGGCTAAGCATTTGGCTTACTAACGGAGGACATGCTGGTTCGATTCTCAGCACGTCCTCCGTCATGAAATATCTTATTGATAAATACAAAATACTGTTGGGGACCTTATATAATTTAAAATATAAAATATATTATATGAACAAAATAAAACAATATTACTTATAAATTAACAGAAAGAATTAAAAGTGAGATGCAGGAAGGCACATTTAAAATTTAAAAACCAGAAATCTGATTGCTGTAAATAGAAATGTTTGAAAATATTTGTTCAATAAGAGTACAAATTTCAATAAATATATTTTAGGGTGTGATAAATGATAAGAGCGTCGATAAGAGCATAGCGTAGAAAACTATGGACATGATTTAAATATTGGTGTTTATATTGGAGCATCGCTTTTATCATCGTTAAACAATATATATTTTTATATGCTATGCTGTTGTCGACGCTCTTATCACAAAATAAACGCACCCTCAGAAGTAGGTAGGTAGGTAAGGTATATTATGAATTAAGTTATTATATTTTAGGGTGCGTTTATGTTGGAGCTGCGATAAGTGATAAGAGCATCAATTAGAGCATCGACAAGAGCAGAGAAAAAGCTATGCTCTTATGGAGTATTTAAATTGGAACTTCGATTGTAGCCATAAACTTAATTAAATTTTAACCTATTAAATTGAAAGCCATTTTATTTTCTTTCAATAAATTCTCATTTAGAAATTTTTATATTAAATGTTGGATTTTATAATAATATTAATTTGGTTTAATTATTACAATGAATTCAAGTATTTTATTCTTTAACTTGTCCAAAATGAACCGGTTATGGTGGTTTCTATCATTCTCATCATAAAGGGATGGCCTGATAAATTTTTCACATATCAGAATTGATCATTTTCATGCGATGCTCCAATATAAACACCCCTATTTAAATCATGTGTATAGTTTTCTACGCTATGCTCTTATCGAAGCTCCTATCACTTATCGCAACTCCAACATAAAGACACTCTTAGTAAAGCGATTACCGAATTTTGGTGATCTCATATTTGTCATGTTTTGATTTATTACTGAGAAGGTACATTAAGTGAAAAAAAATGCAAAGATGTTATCTTATCGAATTTGGCTGCACAAGACCTATTTACGTATTATCTGAAATATTTGGTAAAATTCAAAGCATTAGATATGCATAGAAAATATTTCGCCTGTCCTTAAATTTTATTTTTAATAAAATTTCAAAATTACTTGTTTCTAAAATGACTTTTATAAATATTCATTACAGGAAATTAAAAATCTTTTTTATTCTTTCTTTTGTAAAAAAAAAACCATTATCTTAATAATTCCTCTTTAATATAATTTATGCTTAATTATTCACATCAGTGAAATCTGAACTTCCGATAATTTGCAATTTAATTAGAATCTAGTGGGGGAATCGGCAAAAAACAAACAAAAAAATTATTTAAAATTTAAGACAAAAGGAAAACCCTCGAAAGTACATATGAAGTATTTCACTGTCTGAATTTACTTAAAGATCTAACATTATCCAATATTTATACGCTATCATCTACAAATTTAAAAGTTGAATAATCTCATTTATATTAAGAGAAATTTATTTTGTTTTTCTTCTTGTTAATTTGCAATTAAAAGAGAATGGATTAGGTCAAGGTGTACATACATTATGATTCTTTCAACTTTTAGGTATTTTTTATTTGCTACTTTGTATAAATCTCAACAATCTTAAACTGTTCATTCGTTTAAATCTAAAACATAAAGTATAGGAAAAAATATTAAAATATACCCATAATAAATAACAATTGAATGTTATTTTAGTTGTTAATATGTACTTACTTATTTCTTGTTTTATCTTCTTCTTAATTGAATTGATTTAAAAACAAAAAAATTAAACATGTAGCAAATACAATTCCATATGAATAAATATACCCATATGGAAAATCTTTGGAATTTTTCCAGTTGAAAAAACTTTTAAAAATCTTTAAAATTTATCCATTTTATAATTTTATTTTTTCGTTCAAAATATTGTTTTAATTAAAACGGTTTCATTTAATACTTATAAAATACAACAAAACACCAATGTTTTATTAGCATCTTCTTTAAACATTAGATACGTTGAATAAATAATGATCCTACTATACTTCAAACTACAAACCATCCAAGCATTTTATAAATAAATAATATTAATATAGTATAAAACTTATAATAACAGTAATATAATGATTAGGAACATTGTATATATTTGTTGATAAACTTTGAAAAAATAATGAAAATGTTGATAAATCAAAGTAATATGGTAAAAAAAGATACACTAAGATACAGACTATAAATTATAATCTTGAGATTAAGTTTTATGATGATGATGATGATGATGGTAGTGATGATGAAAATGAAAATTGAAACTTTTGCAATCATTTTTTTTTTTTCTTAAATTAAAGTTTTACAATTATCGGTGAATAAAAACAACAACAAAATGAAGCAAACAAAAAAAAAAAAAAATTCCAAAATAAAATAATAAAAAAAAAAAAATGGGAATGAAGCACTTACAAGTGACCTTCACAAAATGTTTAGATTATTGCTAAACAATTACTCTTATTAAAAAAAAAAAATGTTGCTCTGTTCAAAATTCAATTAAGAAAAAGAATATACACAAAAACGAGTTAAAATAATCCACTTGTTTCTTCTTTTCTTTGACATATTACATATGTACATATATATTTAGCAGTTTGTTTAATACAATATTATATTGTATACAAATGAATATTTAAATATATTGTAAAATTTTCAGCAATCTAAAAATAAAAAAGAATTAATAAATTTTTGAAAATATAGTTTTTAAATGATATAAGTTAATGCAAAGCCACTTACATAATAATTAAGAATTTTAATTATATCCAAACGTCTCATTAGTTTACTAAATAGCATATATCCAAACGTCTCATTAATTTACTAAATAGCATACATGTTAAAAAATTGTAACTTAATATGCTTCCAATTCAAAGTTTAATTCATCCGTATTTTAGAAGCCGGAAACATACTTTAAACGAAACCAATTGCTTAAGTGGCCAACATAGCTAATACGAATTTAATTTATTAAATGACAGAATAGGGTAGTTGTACTTCTATACTATTATTATAATTTAGTAAAACTAACATAATCAAAATTAAAACAATTTTTATCCATAAAATGAGATTTGCCTGTACTATGCCTATACCATCATTCACTTTTTCTAGTTTTAACCTTAAAATTACTTATACATATCTTTGTTTTTAATTACTGCATGTTTTATGAAGGTGGAATATTTTTATTCACATATACATACATAATATTTATGCAAATGCTTAATATGCAAATACTTGATATAATTATTATATTTTATTAACATTCAGACATTTTATGTTGATATTGCAAAGGAATAAAATGAACCTAATGTCATTTCAGATTGTGTACCTATATCATTATTTTATTATTTTACTATATATCTATAAATGGAAACCATTAAAACAATATACATATGTAATTAAAATAAATTCCAAATTTTTTTTTTTTTTTCTTAAATACTTTTTATAATTATTCTTATTACAGTATATTGGTATACTAATTATAAATTAAAATTAAAGAAAATTTAATGCCAATTTTATTTTTGTTTTTCATTTACATACTGGCTGACATTTTCATACATTGTTTAAAAACAGTTAGGTATAAAATATTTTGTTGTTGTTTATTTTTGCGATTAAAACTGTGAATATTATTATTAATTTTGTATCTGTTAATATGCAAACATAGGGAACATACATACTTCATCTGAGTTTGAAGTTTTGTATGAAATAAATTTAATTATGATCATAATGATGATAATAATGATGGAATTTATAAATGATGATGATCAAAAAATTTTATAAATAAAAAATTATGAGAATGAATATATTATGATTGTAACTATTTATATATAAAACTAAATAACTGTATGTTAAGAAAAAAGGTAAAGGCTGAAATTAAATTTTATATAGGTAAATTGTGAGTATGTGTGTGTGTGTTAATATGAAATAAAATATGTATTATACTTAACTTATTAAGTAAAAATGTATCTTTTATTAAAAAATAAAGATTTTCTTAAATATTTTTCATTTTTTGCTTATCATTATTTCAAAGTTCCTGTTATTTATTTTAATTGTTATTTTTTGTAGTTTACTTTTAATTTATTCGGTACCTATGTTATTTAAGAAATTTCATAGTTGAAAGACATTCTTCTTCGTTTTTTGTTTTTTTTTTTTTTAAATGTTAAAATTATTTAATTGATCTTATGTAAAGTAAATATGGAAATGATTTGCTTAAAAATAAATCTTGTTGTTTCTTATAAATTTTTTAAATTAAAACGTTCGTTAAAACTGAGTTATGGTAAAATATATAATATAATTAGATACTTCTATACCTTCACCTATATTTTTCTCTTTTTGTTATAAAGAATTTCAAATTTCAAACGATATAAACAAATTCGTATATGTTTTTAAAATAGTTTCAAGTTCTTTACAGATTATATATTATAAAACTAATATTTGTTATACTAAAACTAAGTATAGATAGGTACTTTGTTTAAAAAAGTTTAATTGAAGTTTGCTTTAAAATATATCGTTTTATTTTAAATTTCCCGAAAAAATCTGATTGAGAAATTAAAGATTTACAACTTTTAATTGGATTAATTTTATTAGAATTAACTTCTGAAACAAATATCCGTGTCACATGTTGAATTGAATACTCATTGACTATTTTTCTTCTTTTGGATATTTAAATTTATATCAGTCAAAACTAATTTGCATTAGAAATAATTTATATTCACGAAAATGTTAGAGTAGATACAAGATGACAACTGCATATATATTGAAATATAGCCAAAAATACATACGAAAGTTACCATTAAGCTATCATTGAATGTGAATTTTGCAATAAGGGCAGAATTTTTGTTTTCACAAAAAACAAATTTTAGTTCTTAAGCCCGCGATATTATACTAGACTTTTCTGCAACGCTTTACAATGTCTGAATATTAATTATATATGAAAATGTCTTAATATTAATTATATATAAAAATGTCTTCTCTCCAATCCCTAATACTCTGAGCGCAGAAAAATTAAACTTATTTTATATTTATTTGCATATTCCAAAGTATCGCAGGAGTACGTCATCAATGTTGAGTATTACTTCTTTATAACAACCATGCATGCTAACAAAACTGGATTATTTCAAATATTCAAAGTATATTAGTTAAGTTTATTTAATACTTATAAAAGCATTTAAAACATTTTCAAAAATTTTCAAATATGATATATGCAATTTTTTTGGAAACCGGAAACCTTTTAATTTTTATTTGTTCAAAACGAAGTAAAATAAAGATCAATTTAAATTATCAGTTACCCTATGCAAATGGTTAAAATATTAAATTTTGCATTTATGAAAATAAAATTTAATATAATAAAGTCAACCGCGTTCAGTGTTGCTATCCTTGTAAACTTAACATTGTTGATTCAATATTGAATTTTTTACTAATTAAGACACTTTTTATTTATAATTTATGGAAAAAACTTGATTTAATATAACAGTAAAGTAATATTAATAAATCTTATCCTCCAATAAGATAATTTAATAATAATAATAATAATAACAATACAAATTTCATGTATTTTATTTAAAATATCGTATTAATTGCCAATTTCATTAAACGTAAAATTTTCCAGTTAAATGCGTTTTTGCAAATAGTTTTTGTTAAAAACACTGTTGGCATTGCAAAAATTAAAATTGAAAAAAAAAATAATTTAATTTTAATAACTGTTAAAAATTGAATTCTCGTTATAACACTTTATTTCATATTTCCTTCCTGTTTTTTTTTGCCAATATCAAAATTCTAAACCAACTTCTTACATTAAATTTTTTTTGATTCTTTCTTATTTTTGTTGGTTGTAATTAAAAACAAAAAGTTAAAATAAATAATAATTTAATAATATTATAAAAAATAATGTTGTAAAAATGAAAAAAAAAAAAAATTAAAATAAAGAATGAATGTATAATAGAAAATAAAAGTCAGTATAAATCTGTATAGAGAAAAAAAATAGTGTCCCAAGTTAAACGTAACAAAAGCAACATTAACGGAGATTATTATATTATTATTATTTGTGACCTTGACTCCGAACTAACGTACTATAACCGAACCGAATAGATAAAAACAAAAATTATGATTGAAAAGTGGTCGGTAATCAGATGAAAAAAAAGTTCAATTTACAAAATACAAAATAAAAGAAAACAATGAAACAAATAAACAAACAAATATTGCTGTAGGTTATGACTTAAATAGTCAGTGAAGCATTGTAGTTGATTTTACTTAAAAAATTTTATACTTGAAATGCAAAAACAAAAATTTGATAAGAAAAATAATAAAAAAAAAAAAAAAAAAGTAAATTTTAGTTTAAAATTATAAATTTACAAATATATTTTAACATTTTTAATTCTTAATTGTCTTTATTTTAAACTTGTAAGAGTAATTGTACTGGTTTTATTACAATTTTTTTTTATCAGATTCTTGAAGATATTGTAAAACACCCCCAAAAAACATTGAACCAACATAAATTTTTTAATTTTAAACATTTGTTTTAATTTTACTTTATAGTTTTTAAAAATGCTTAGCATTTATTTCGTTTAATTTTATTTTCCTAAATAAACTATGAATAAACTACGACTGATCGTTTAAATGTCTAACTTCTATATTATTTATCAATCAATCAGGTCCCCATTTCATAAATATTGACAGGCGAAAATTTGACAAAATTTTTACAATAGTCTGACAATTTTTTTTTTAAACCCTTTAACAACTCTGAATTTTGATTCAATTGTAGGTTTTACAACTTTTGGCCTGTAAATTGTCGGATTGTCAATTTTTTTAATAAAACAAAATAATTTTTATATTACATATATTTTTAAAATACATATATACTTACTCACACCAACATTGATTTTTCGGTAATTTTTTTAATTTCTTATTAAAATGTTATATAAAACCGGGCTTAACTTTTTAAAATCTTATTAAGGAATTTGGTAGTGTAAAAGGTAAGTATTTGGCTTAATAACAGAGGGGGTGCGAGTTCGATTCTTGTAAAGTTCATGAAAAGTTTAATTGGAAAAATTTTTCTCTTAAAAACTTAGCCGACAGAGAGCACGTTGGCTAGAATGTCGGCCTTTTAATCAAAGCGTCTCGAGTTCAGATCATATGTAATAAAAAACAAATTATAATTTACACTTTAATAGCTTATATCATATTATAAAATATAAAAATAAAAGGTTGACCCATTCGCTTATCTCAATTTATGTGGAAGAGGAATGTTAATAAATAAATAAATAAACTCTTTTTTACAAGTTAATATTTCATCATAAAAGACAATGTTTAATTATTAAACACAAGTTTCTAAAAAAATATAAGCCTTGAAGATTAAAAATAAAACAACTTTCTTAGTCTTCATCCCCAAAATAAAACGGAAACATATGATATAACTTCACTTATTCACATTTTGACAGTGAATCTGTCATCTTGACATTACCTTAACACAAAAATCTGCAATTACCATATATTATGATTTCAAGCAAGAGGATGGTGGTATATAAGTAGTTTTAAAAAGAACTTGAAATACTGTCAAAAACTGTCGCTACCAATTTTGACACTTTAAGAAAACACTTTTGTATAATTTTTGAAGGAAAAGATCTCGAAGCCTAAAAGTCTTCTATAATAATTACTCATTAATTAAAGGAATTAAAAGAATTAAATAGTAATTACTCAAATAAATTTAATTTATTTCATTATGAACTTACTATAATAAAATATATAAAGTGTAATCTACTATTATTAAAACAACGGTATAATATTTATGTGTTTATGTATTTTTTTCTGTGTTAGTATAAAAAATCCATCATCACAATTTGGCGCAAAGTAATAACAAGTAAAGATTATGAAAACGGTTTTCTGTCGTAATGATTGTAATTTTATGATAAATCAAAAGCTTTTATTCTATAAATTTTTTTTTATTTATGAAATATTTACTTTGTTTGTTTATTACTACAAGTAAGATCATAAATTATAATTTTTTTTTTGTTTCTATAGGGATTTTACAGATAATTTTAACTGTTAAATTACTGTTTTTTTCTGCCTTCAATTTTCATGGGTACCATTTTTTATTTTTGTTAATTTTTTTTTAAATATGGGTAAAATTGGTTAGTTTTGATTTAATATGAAATGTGGTGATGACCTTTAAAATAAAATAAAATCCTAAAAAAATCGTCGTAATGACAGGTAGCATTTATTTTTGTAATTAATTAAGAATATGAAAGGTCCTATTTAAAAAAGTTCAAAATTAAAATACCACAAAATTAACCATTTTTGATATTAAAGAACTTTATTTCTTTTCGCAAGGCAAGGTTTAGTAAATAATTACTTAGGTATCTATATAGGGTGATTCGCATGTAAGTGTCTTGACATATACCACAATGCAGAAAATACCGTGAAGATAAAATGTTTTTATGGGGGCTAACTTATGATTCCAATAGTTTGCTTTACAACTATAGCACAAAAGAATTTTTGAAGCATTAAAAATTTTAAATTATGTATGAGAAATTGAATTTTAAGAATGTCATTTTTCATTTTATCTCTTGAATGATAAAAGATAATTGAACGTATCCTATATTAAATTAAATCTTGGAAAGGGGGCTATAAGAATATTTTAACACCTAAATATTTTTTTTTAATGAAATAAACGTCAAAATTATAATTTGAAATTATGTATGAGAAATTGAATTTTAAGAATTAAATTGAGATTCTAAAAAAATTATAAAATTTTAAATTTTTAACTTCAAAACGTTTTAGGCTGAAACCTAAAAAAGATGAAGATTTGAGATGCATTTAAGAAAGCTCTTTGTTAATTTTATGTAAATCTATTTTCAGAATACCAAAATCTTGTTCGAAACAGAAGTTAATCAATGGCTGTTTTAATCAAAACAAAGAAAACTTTTCCAAGAATTATTAAATACTCTATAATCCAAAAACTATTGAACCCAGAACTGAGCCTCTGTACCATTTGTCCTTACGGTATTTCCTACAGGGTGGAATATTTCATTCGCTTGATTCCGAATCACTCTGAATATATACTCGTATATTAATGTTACTTTTCAAAATATGTACAAAACATAAGATATTGAAACAAATGTGTATAAAAAAGGAATGGAATTAAAACTGAAGTAATAGCTCTTGAAATCTTACCAAAGAATTATTTTCAAGTTTAATATTTTAAATCGTCTTTTAGTATTAGTTTTTAATGAACTATTAAGATTTTTTTATTAATTAATTAATTACGTATATATCTATTCAGGAGCCCCAGTGGTTTAGTGAAAAATTGAAAAAAAATTTCTTTAAAATAATCTTTACAAACCCCCATAGTTACCAAATATAATATTATAAACAAAATAATTAATATTGTAATAATAAATAAATAGAACGTACTTTAATTTGAGTAGCCCAAATGTTAAATAGGCAAAGGACTATAATAATATCAGGCAATGTTTATTATTATCCTGGTACTAATTATAAATACATAAATATCTATTCACTCCAACAGAAGTTCCATCATTTTCACATCAAGTGATACAATGTTGTTAAACAGGTGGTATAAAATATAATTATGTATTATTAATTGTTTTAATGTAAAGAGTTCATTGGTTGATAGGGTTTTGAGAGGGTTCATCTAATGTAAAAAATATTCGTTGGTTGATAGAGTTTAAGTGATTTAAAGAAAATTTGAAGTATATTCTGTACCCAAGATAGATGATGTTAAACATTTTAAAATTAGAATTTCATATACATAATAATGATTATTTTCTATTTCTACTTCCGATACTTTCTATTAATTTATAAGTGTAATATTATCAATTTTGCTTAAATTTAATACAATTTTTCAATATTTTTTATTTTAATTAAATATTTCATGACCTGTTAGGGAAATAAAATCAAACCCTTAACCCCTCGCTTAGTAAGTCAAATGTTAATCCATTAGCGCACTCAGCCTCCATTATTGATAAAATAATGCTTATAAACAAATGTATTACATAATATGATTTCTCATATACAAAAATTATATTAAATTAAATAAAAACAAGTAAAGAAACAGTCAGTCGGTGCAACCGACTTAGAAATACCCTACACCTATTTGGTTCAAATTTAAGGACATATCCATAAGTCATTTTAACACCATAAAAGCTGTTATTAATTTGATCGTAAGACATAGCTAACCAAATTAACTTTATAATACAAAAAACATTTTCTAATTACACTATCTATTAAAAAATATTACAAATTCTTACTAATTTATCTATTTAAAAATATTAAAAAACAAACAAACTTGAAATAAATGAAAATATATTTATTCCAATTCAATTACAAAATGAAAAAATTCTAATTATTAAATTTGCGATAAAAATATAATCAAAGCATAATATATTTAATAATCCAAATTTTTAAAAATTGCAATTATTTCAAATGGTTAGTTTATATACCTAATAGAAAAGCTTATAAACGCAAAATATGCAATAAATGTATTTCTAAAATACAATTAAAAGTTTACACCTTTTTAATAAAATTCATTAATATAAAAATAAATTTTACATAAATGCAGCAAGTACCTTTGAACATAGCTGAACCACTACAATTAAGTCTAGATTTCGGAGACACATAGGACATAGGAAATATATTCTTTGGCTTTGAAATTAAACTCGACCACAACCAATTCCCATGGTACTTTCATTATTAGTAACCTAGAGTTTAAATTTCATCAAAATACCGGCATTATTTTTTGAGTTATGGTGTTTTTAAGATATATGTTTGTTAGTCCTTGAACTTGTCAAGGGTTCCAGAACCCGAAACAATGGTACGATTTCGCCCATATGCAGTCCCGTCATACTTTCAATACTAGTTAACCCTTGTATACAATTCTATCGTTCGTAAAACGTTCTATCTTAATTTTAAGTTACTAGTTTTATTAATTTCGATGATAAGCTTTTACACATTGGGGGTCTAAGAGAGGTACTGAACCACCACTACAATAGATCTAAAATTAGAGGGGCACGTAGGAAATAGTAAAGAACACCAATGTGCCAAATTTGAAGCTTCTACATTTGTTTCAAGTTACTATCTTTATTAATTTCGAAAATATGCTTTAAGGTCCTCGGAACTGAGTGGCTGGTCCCCAACCCACTAGTCCAATGGGGCCCAAATTTCAAAGACACTTACGAAATAGGAAGGGACACCCTGATACCAAATTTGGAGGTTATATCTTCATTGGTTTCTGAATTACGCTAGTTTGGTCTAAATTCGATCAAAAAGTTCTCAGTTCCGAACCCATTGTCCAATCCTCACCGTACGTAATCACCGCCGTAGTTTCATTACCAATAACCTACAGCACAAATTTCATGAAGATAGCCTCATTAGTTGTTGAGTTATCGTGATTTTTTATATATGTTCGTTAGCCCTGACATCGATTAAAAGGTCCGGAATCCGAACCGTTGGGCTGATTTCGCCCTTATATAGTCCGCGCTGTACTTATAGTACTAGTTAACCCTTGTACACAATTTCAACGGTCTATCCTAATTTTAAGTAACTATTTTTAGTAATTTCGATTATAAGCCTTTTAAACTTGGGAGGTCTGCGAGGGGTACACCACTCCAATTGATCCCAAATTAGAAGAACATAGAAGAGATAGTAAAGACCACCCTTGTGGCAAATTGGAAGCTTCTACATTTTTTCAAGTTGTTATCTTTATTAATTTTAAAGATATGCTTTAAGGTCTTCGGAAATGTGTGGCTGGTCCCCGACCCACTACTCCAATGGGACCCAAATTCACAAGACACTTAGGAAATAGGAAGGGACACCACCATACCAAATTTGGAGGTTCTATCTTCATTGGTTTCGGAATTATGCTCGTTTGGCCTAAATTCGATCAAAAAGTTCTAGGTTCCGAACCTATGCTCGAATCCCGACCTTACGCAATTCCCGAAGTGGTTTCATTACTGGTAACCTACGGCACAAATTTCATGAAGATAGCGTCATTAGTTGTTGAGTTATCGTGATTTTTTATATTTGTTCGTTAGCCCTGAAACCGATTAAAAGGTCCAGAATGCGAACCCATGGGCCGATTTCGCCCATTTTCAATCCCCGCCGTACTTTCAGTCCTAGTAACCTACAGTTAAAATTTCATCAAGATAGCTCCATTATTTTTTGAGTTATCGTGCCTACGGACGGACGGACGGACGGACGGACGGACATGGCTATATCGACTCAGGCGGTCACGCTGATCACAAATATATAACTTTTCCATATCTAGCTCGCTTCCTTTAGGTGGTTACAAACACCATACCAAAGTTAATATACCCCTTTACCTATTCTATAGGTGTAGGGTATAATAAGATATAAATCTCAAATTATAACAAAAACTTGATTTCATAAAATATTTTTAAAAAATTTCAACCACAAAAATTTAATTTAAAGTAATTTTGATTTAAAATCGTTATTCTAAAATTGATATTTATAATTAACTTATCAACTATGACGTGAAATGGAATAGTAGAACACTGATATTTAGCATATGGTAAAGTTTTTAATTTCGATATTGATTACATTTCCGAAATGTGGTTTCTTTTTTAATTCAGAACATTTATTCAAATTATATTTAATATTATAAGATGTTAAACTAATTCTTTTATTTTATATATATATATATATATATATATATATATATATATATATATATATATATATATATATTAAAATTATATTTTTCTGTAACAAAACGTGAAAATTCCAATCGGAAAATTTTATAATTGTAACAATTAACAATTTTGTTACCGTTTTTTTTATTATTAGTTTTATTGTCATTTTTGTGATAAAAATTTAAATATGGTTTTGTTTTGTATTTTTATTTGTAATTTATTTGTAATTGCATAACTTTTTGTAATAAAAAGTATTTGTAAGTTTTTTGGAGGATAATCTTGTGGTGAAAGTTAATGTTTCAATTGTACTTACAATACCGTATTTTTTTATTATTTTTTATTTGATATTTATCTGATTTCTAATAATAGGTTGTAAAAAATTTGGATGACTTTGCTTTTGAAATTTGATGTTTCATTTATTCTAATTTTAATTGTTGGACAAAGTAAATTAAACGTTTTTATTTGGCATATCATTTCGTTTCTTTGTTCAAAAAAAAAAACAAATGTTAAATTTGTTTTCCAATTTTATATAAACAGTAGAAATTTAATTGAGTTTTTAAACAAAATGAAAATTTATTATTTTCCTTAAATTAAATAATATTACAATTAAAAATTCATAAAGATTTGTTATACAGACAACAATAAACCTTTTGTTTATTGTAACTTAGAAATTAAGTATATCAACTTTATTTGTTTTTGATTAAAACGAGTAACTGATGTGTCAACTCTGGGATACTCGTATGGCCGTAATATAAACATTATATCATCCGGTTAATTACTTTTAGCACAATTTAAAACATTCAGCTTTATTATGTATAAAGTAATGCTCATGTGAAATTGAAGTTGTATAGAAACTACTCGAACCCACTACAGTAGACCAATTAAATTTTGCAGAAACTTTGCCCAAAAAAGTAAACTTTTATTGGTAAAATTTCAAACACTTTTGGTAAAACTTTATGGTGAAGGACGGACGGACATACATAGCTTTACTTACATAATCGATTTACTTTTAGATTCTGATCCGATCCATACCTTTGCATCTATATCTAGCCCCCCTCCTTCTCTGCATCACAAACTTAATGGCAAATTTAGTATACCCTTTTGACCTATAGACATACGGGTATAAAACCTTTAAGTGATTATGAGTGTTCCGTCCTGTAATATTGTTCCGTATTACATTAATTATGAGTAGAAAATATACATTATTCACTAGAAAATACTTTAAGTTTACAATTCAGCATTTTATTAACTAAGTGTTTATTAAAATTTAAAATATTAAAATATAATAAATACCAGCTGAATGTATATTTAGGTTTTCCTGTGGTACACTTAGTTATATTTGAACACATTCTTCTTTAAAAAAATTTTTTCAGAATATCTTAGTTTCATGGTACGAAAATCCACAATAAATATACATAGAAATTTATTTTTGGGTATAACTTCTACTTTTTTAAAATATTATCGGGTATTAACTTTAAAAAACAATTATTAAAATAATACTTAAATGTTGCGAGTAGTATCAAGCATATATACTCAATTTATTGCAGAAATACGAGTACAAGTATAAATACCGCAGAATACTTTAAAACTGAGAATTTAGTTTATAAAACTTAAGCATTTTTTAATTTATACCAAGTGAAGAATTATTTAGTATTTACTCATACTTTATATACAGGCTAAGATACTAGGGGATTCCGGAAAACAGTAGTTAATTGTTAATGCAGTTTTTTTGTGGTTATTTTTTATAATTAAAATTATTTTTACAATTAACCAAAAAGGCCTAACTTTAATTTCGAAATTTGCTTCGATAATAATTCAGATCTGTCTTTCGTCTTTTTTTTTTGTAACAATCTTTGGTTTTTTTTAATATTTCGAAGGATGCAGTTTAATAAAATCTAAAACTTTATAGTAAATATTGTCTTCATTCTATATCAATTAATGGCAAAATATCTTTTGAATTTTTTTTTTCAGTTTGAAATTAAATTAGATTTAAAATAATTAAATTTTTTTTTTTATGATTCTAATTAAAGTTTTAATTAAATTTTTTAATTTTGTTTTTTTTTTTTCATTTCTTTCTAGGTACATATATACAGAATCAGATAAATTAATTTTATCATTAATTTGTTGGTATTTCTTGTATTCACAAGATCAGGTAACAAATTATAAGAGGTGGTTGTATAAGTGACTGTAAAAATATGAAAATTAAAACCCAAGGACGAATGAACTACATATTATCTATTATGGCATACTTCAACATATTTTTTATTTTACATTAAAAATATTAAAGTTAACGTATATTACATATTTCTATTTTTTAATGCATTACAATTTGGATTTCAGGTTTAGGCGGATATATTAACCTCTAGGTTAACTTTATCTTTCTTTGTTTTTTATAATTTTTTTTTTAATATGTCAAAAGTTACTAGTTTTCTTTATGATTTATAAAATAATTTTTTTTTTTTTAAATAATTTTAAACATTTAAATTTAGAGTAAAAATTTTACAAAATTTAAGTTAATACCAAATTTTTAAAAGTAATTAAAATCCTTAAATAATATTAATTATTAAATATGTAAAATATTATAATTTTAAATTCTCTAAATTATCATAATTTTAAATTTACGGAAAATGGTTTATGAATCAGAAGCTAATTGATTTATAGCACTTTTGAAAATGAAATACTCATCTAACCTTTAAAGTAACTTTAATCAAGGTTGCAACAACTATTAAAATAGTCAAATACTTCCATAAATAGTTTTTGAAGATGAGAGACATTTCGAATGTAAAAATATGATTTTTTTCCAAATGTTGCACTTATGGGTGCTATATGTGGATTCTTAGTTTTAATTAAACGCGTATACATATTTTTCCTTTATATTCTACTTTATATTAGATAAAATGGTATCATTTTTAGAATAAATACCTGTCCTTTAGACACATTTACGTACCGAAAGAGTTTGGCACTAATAAAAAAACTAAAAATCAACATTCCAAATAAAAACTGCAAAAAACATTTAAACTTTTTTGTAACTCAATACAAATTCGGTTTAAATATAGTTGTCTAAACAATTAAGTTTATATCAAATTAACTTCAAACTGTTTACTTTATAATTAGCAAGTTGCACCTTAAATTTGATAGTCATTAAATTATTTCGAGGAAATAGAAAAAACCATATTATATTTATAAACTCTAAATAATTTTTTTTTTAATAATATTTAACATTTCAATGTCATTTTTTAGGTTCAATTTACACTCATAGGTACATAATTATAATTAAGGGATAACATGATTTACTTTTTATTTCAAATTTATATCATAACAATAACTGCTTGTCAAAAATGAGATGTAATTTAAAACGTCGTATAGAATTATTTTCATTTTTATTTAAAATAAAAGGTTTAATTTACGTTGTGAGATTTAATATTTCAATGGAGAATTTAAATTTATAAAATAAATCAAATGAAAAAACTCTAAAAATCATAAGACTAATAAGGCTAATACAAACACAATAAAGAAGTTTGGCAAAAAAACTTATTTTATGTAACTTTAAACATTAAATCGATTTAAACCACACCTGAGTGATTAATGACATTTTAACAAACATCTAACGGCTCTCATTATAATTTTTTTAATTTTTTTTATTCATTTCTACTGATATGAAACGGTTCTTATTCATACAAGTACCGCCCTGTGCTCGAAATTCAAGCTATGTCTAGAATTATTATATATAGTTTTATATAATTTTTTTGTTTGTTTTTTACATAGGTGACAAAGTTGTTTTGTATAATTTATAACACTTATACTACACGAAAGATAATTTTTTTTTCAAAAATTCCAAATTTTTGGTTTTTTCATTGTTAAATTTCCTACAGCTTAAGTCGCTTTAAAGCTTAAGTCAACAGCGTTTTATTCCTACAGCTTCAGTCGCTTTAAAGAGTGCAATAGCGCAAAAAAAGTAAGCTAATCAAAATATGAAACTTTTGGCTTGAAATATAATTTATGAAAAATTAATATTGTACCTATTGTGTTTTGTATGTTTGTGAATACATATGAAGAATTATTGGTAAGGTTTTGTAAAAATAACAACTCATAAAAATAGGTTTACTTCCAAAAATTTTATTTCAATTTTAATTCATTCTAATATCCCATAACAATAAATCAATTAATTTTAAAACTAAAACAAACCACAACCACAAATTAAACCAAATAACTATTGACTATATTATTTATGATTTCTTTTTCATTTATTTGCTTAAAGTAAACCAAATGACGACCAGATAAATAGCAACATCTTAATCTTAATCAACATTTCCAACACTCTCATTCGCTATTGAAAAGCTGTGTGGTGCACTATTATAACCTTTATGCTCATTCTTATAAGATTGCTTACAAGTGTAAATTTTTACTCTTAGTTAAAAATAATAAAAAAAAGAGATATATTGGCGCATAATAATAATATAATTGAGTCACGAGTCGTTGTCGAAAATGTTTACAGAAATACTATATTTTTACAGAAAGTCGACGCATAATATTTGAGTCATAATTGACAACATTGAACCACGTGACTCTTTTATTATAAATTCATAACGGGGTTTTCACCGGAAAAATCGCAAAATTCTAAAAAAAATAAATTGTGTATAAATATGAAAACCAAACACCTTTCTTTTGACTGTTGTTTCATTAAAATTGCTCAAGCATTTTGGCCTGTAGAGGGACGTTTATATTCCTATGGGAAATAATAAGCCGATTAAATATTATGATACAAAAATTTTGGTAAGAAGTCCAATTTAATACAGACGCATATACTTATGTATGCACATACACACCTTATGGGCTTTATACAGGCTAGGCAGTACAAATTCAATTATTGAGTGTTGCAAATCAAAAGTTTAAAAAAAACTTTGTTACAGTTACAAAAAAAGATCATGCAAAAACAAAAATGAAATACTAAAATAACTTTTGATTTCTTTTTCTTACATTTTAATTTAAAGTTTTGTTTTAGAATTTTTAATAAAAACTAAACTTTCATTTAATACCGGCCCAAATATTTTTTTGGTTGATCAATTTTTACTTTTAATATTTGAATTTATTATAAAAATAAATTGGAAATGAATAAGATTGGATATTAATATTTTGAAACGAAATTTGTAACGCTCCTATTCAAAAAAAAAAAAAAAATCGCAACAAAAATAAAAGTTATATATACATGTATTAATCTTGTCACGTCTAAATGTCACGTTTATCATAATCATATAAATTTTGTTTTCATTGTTTTGTGATTGTCTACTTTTATTTTTAATAAACTTATTAATAGAAACGTGGAAATTAATTTTATAGAATTTATTTTGGATATATATATTTATATTTTTTTTAATTCGTTTTCAATGAATAAGCAATTAAAAATTAACGTTTGGTTAATGGTTAGTTTTTAATTCGACAGTTATAATTTTACATAAACTACAGTTAATAATGAAAAATATAAATTAAGGAAATTTTATTAGAGTTAATATAACACAAGTTAATATGTTTAGTTGACTACATAAACTCTAAGATACCCGTACAAACCTATGATAGTTTTTAAAAAACATTGAACAATAACTCAGCCTTTAATATTTTTTTTTTAAAAATTTTCAATTTCTTGCAAAAAATATTTTATATAACTATTCTATTATTTCCTTATCGCCCATACGTTACCCGTATTATAATTAATTTATTAATTATCTTAAGGGAAAAAATAAAAGTATTTCAGAATAGAAATGGACGGTTCTGTTGTTTTCTAATCAATATGAATTAGTCATTAAAGAATTGTCTAAAAATTGTTGAACAAAAGTAAGAAATGTTAAATAAAATTATTTTAAATAAACCTTATACTATTTTTAACAATTTCTTATAGATTTTTAATACAAATATATAAATATATCCAGGTTCCTAGATGAACAATATGATTTTAGAATATGATCATTAACCCCATAATGTATCAAAAGATTTAGTAATATCTTTCGAATTTACAAAAGTCAATTTTTCTCCAGTAAACTGAAAATAAATTTGTTTTTATTAATCACCAGACTTTTATTTTTATTGACAAATTTTGAAATTAATGTTGATAATTTATTTTTAGTTTAAATTATCAATAATTCTTAGATAAATATTTAGTTTTTTATTTGTGCTTTACGGCCCAAAAATTTGATTTGCTGTTATTTCTTAAATTAATTGATATATGGACTTTCAAAACTTAAAAAAAAACAAGTGATAAAAAAAGCCAAGCATTTTTTTTTAAAAAAGCACATTTTCAAAATAATGAATGTTTTATATTGAGTATTTTATCATTTATTTTTATAAAAATACATATAAAAAAATAAATGATAATACTATAATTTAGTTATTTCATCAATTCATTATTAATTATGAATAATAGCGAAATCAATACTTATAATATTGGTTTTAAATAATGGTAATTTCTAGTACCGTATGGCAACCCGATACAGTTGTCTTTTAAAACTTTATAAAGGTTATAAAAGCAGCTGTCTTTTACCGTTTTCAGGTGGAGCTACAGAAAAAAGTTCTCCCATGGAAATATTTTTTTGCAACCTTCCCGTAGTTAAAATTTCTTCTTTCTTTTTAAACGATGTAAAAGTTTTTGTAAACATACGGACAGACGGACGGACGGACAGAGTGAAACTATATAGGCACATTTTTACAAAATCTTTTGAAAATGTGCTAAAGAGTACAAAATAACCTGATTTTAACGTATTTATATAGTACTTTTAATCAATAGAGTTTTTTTCAAAGTAACTTTTTTTTTTAAACTGAACGAAATAAATTTTAAAAATCATTTACTTATTTTCTAATACTTAACAAATAAATAAAAATACTCTATATTTTTATTTAAAAAATTTCTAAAATTATTTAATTCAATAAAGTGCATAATAACTGGTCGAATTACATATGGGAATTTTGGTTAAATGAATTGCTATATAGCTAATGAATAACAAGTTTTGCGTGTTCCATTCCAACACCAAAACAAAATTTGGAACATTGTTTCGTTGTTATTGTTATTTGACTATAAAAATTTTTAAAAATTTAGATACTCTACTAAATATTTAAGTCGGTTGGTTATTATGTAAAAAGTTAACAAAAAAAAATATATGTATATAGAATTTATTAGAGTTTATACTTATATGGTTCAAAATTTTATGTGTACTCAGTGAACAAAATATTTTGCGTATATAATTAGAAAAAAGTAAATGAACTTTATTTACTTTATATTTTTATTTAAATAGAATTTTTACACGCTTTAAAATTCATCCAATTTACATACGATGAATTCGTTAGTAAAAGAAATTAAAGATTTGTTGGGTTTGCAATAGTTGAAAATTAAAATGGAAAAATTTTTAACAAGGAATTCAGACAATCTAATAATTAATGACATAACCAATAATAATTATTTCGATTTATTTCTTTAATAAAAATACATTAATAAAACAATATAAACCAATACAAAATATAAACAAATAATTTAATTGAATAATATAACTCACAGATACAGAGATTCTTATAATTCAAATATAAAATTGTAACAATTTTATAACAAATAGAATTGTATCTATTGAAAATCCAAAACGTTTCTGCATTTAATAAGGCCTAGTACTGTCTCATATTTAAATAGTATGGAGAATTCATTAAGATCAATTCTAATAATAAAGAATATAATATTTCTCCCCGGTTTCAACACCTTCATAATGGAATAGACAGGCTTATTGGAAAAATTCTCCCCGGTTCGAAACTTTCTTTTATTACTAAAAAAAAATATTATTTGATTCATTCAATTTTTTAAATTGTTTAAAAATCTCAAAGTGTTTAAACAAAAGATAAAATCAAAAGTCTAGAGACTTTTGTAAAGTCTTAAAGTTTACTTATAAACTCGGTATAGATTTCAGAATATGTAAAACTTAAAACTTTAAAATCAGGTTCTAAATTTTTTTAACAATTTTTCTTTCTTCATAGTCTTAACGTATAAACGAAAACTGGCCGTTTCTTTTCTTTCGTCACTTGATTAATATCTTCTGGCACGAGTGTCCTTTGTTTTTAAATAATTCGTACGAGTACACGAATAATATATAGAAGAAATATTTTCCAAGAAAAAAATCAAATTTTCTTATTTAACTTTATAAAATCTTCTTACTATCAATAATTAAGCACAACTTTAATTAAAAGAATAGTTTTCATTTAATAAAATAAATTTATTAAAAATTACCAATTCAAATAAACAGTTTCTTTAATCAAGCTTCCGATATTGATTCCTTGCTATATGAAAGAAAGTATTTTTTGTTGTATTTAATTTAAGATAATATTAAATTTATCAATAAGTTTTCAATTACCTTAGGTGCTCAATCGCTGCAACAATCCGCAACAAATCAATCGTTTTAATTGTTTTATATATATATAAAACAAAAGCAAATGAATGAATGCGTTAAAATTTTATTTAATTACTTTTTATATTAAAAAATAAAGTTTTCATTTTCCGTTTGTACATTTTTAAAAAGTAGTGTAAAAAAAAATTTCCCTTAAAACCTACAAGATATCAAACCTCCCCCTCCATAAAATTAAATTTAAAATGGATCAATTTTATTTATTATTTAAAAAAAATTAACATGTACTCGTATTAAAATTAAATTTCACTTCTATGACGAAATTAATATTTACAGATCAAGTTATTAGGAAAAGCGTTTGTTCCAAATACAAATTAACATTAAAATATAATACAACATTGTTATCCCCTTGTTTCCCTTCTTAAAAACTAGAGTTCGAAACTTATACCAAATATAACTGCATAATAGTATTAAAATTAGCGTTCAGAAAAAATAAATTATTAACGGTGGAAAAAAAAACAACGGTATATTTAATTCGTACGGATATTAACAATTGAATTCAGATAAACGAAAAAAAATAATAAATTTATTTACATATATATTAATTCAAAATATGCATGTATATATATATACATATTAAGTATATTACAGATTACTTAATACAATTTTTTTTTTTTTGGACGAAAATATGGTCAATTTGTTTTATTTCATGATTTTGTTTTTTACTTCAACTTCTTTCTTTTCAACTTAATCGCTTTTCCAATATAGTGCAAAACGTTATATGCACAAATTGCAAGGACTTTCACTTTTTTTTTTCTGGCATATTAAAAAAAAACATAAATACAAAAAATATAAAAAAAATAAAAGCAAAATTTAAATTGAAACTAAAACTATAAAACATTAAATAAAATGCTGTAAATAGATTTTAAAGTAAAATTATATTTTCTTAAAGATACATTAAAAATAAAAACTGGCAACTTGAACTCTTTTACACTCGGTTGATTATTTCATTATATTCATAATATTACTATTTTTTATGTACATTATATATATATATACATATACATTTCTATACATAGCTATACGACATAAATGCATATTGCATATAATTTTCCAAGATTTTTAAATCACTTTTGATACAATTTTTTAAATTATGTTATAATAATATTTATTATAACTTAAAAAAAAATCTTGCATTATATATATGAATATCTTGCCGATATCACCTTTAACTCTTCTATAAGTATATGTAATTTTTTGCACATTTTTAAAATATTTTGTAAAAATGCGGCTATATAGTTTCACTCTGTCCGTCCACCTGTCCGTCCATCTGTCTGTCCGTCCCATCTGTATGTATATTTTTAACCTGAAGACGGTAAAAGACAACTGCTTTTATAAGCTTTATAAATTTTAAAAAAGCAAATGCATTGGGTTACCATACGGTACTAAAATTTACCGTTACCCAAAACTAAATTTTACAAAATTTTTGGCGCCATATAACTTCTGTTTAAGAGCTGAAATTGAAATTTTGTATTTTTAAGCATCTATAACTTAAAAACCCGTCAAAATATTTTGTTTGGAATTTACAAATTATATTTTAACATATGTTGAAGGTTTTTCTTAAATTTAAAAGGGGTTCTTAAAATGCAAGGAAGTGTCTCCTAGTTTTAATCATTGTTGTTAAGATAATAAAATTCTAAGAAAATTTCTAGAACCAAAAAATTTTGGGCGGAGGAGGTAGCGTTAGATCCTCGAGAATCAACAAAAATTAGCTTTGTAAGAATTTAGGAACCATCCCAACTGAAGGGCTATTAGGACTTAAAAATTAAAAATTTCCCATTAATACATTTTTTTTTTTAAATTAAACGTTAACATTCAAGTTCCAACATTATATTTCGATACTTGTTAACAGATTTGTTTGAGTACTTTCGGATTATATGTTAAGTATTGATTTGACTATTACTCATATGAGTATGTAATAATGAATTGATGAATAAACTAAATTATAATATTATTTTTTGAATTTAATTTAAACTAAATTATATAATTTTGAAAATGTGCTTTTTTAAAAACTTTGGTTTTTTTCATCACTTATTTATATATTATTACACATATATATATTCTATACCACAAAAAATTAGTAAGTACATATATACTCGTATATGAAATTAAATACTTATTGAATATTTAAAAAAATAAAATTTTGAACTGTTTTTGAAGGAAAGAAATTATAAAATAATTGTTACGTCTTAAGCTCCTAATAAATATGTAATAACGGTATGGTTCAGTTTTTTTCTTCATATATGCATACTGTATGTATGTGCACATACATTAGGCATTATCAAAGCAAGGACGTTGTGTTTATATGACGAGTGGTCATTTAATATTTTTTAGTTTTACTTTTTGTAAGTCTTAGAAAGATTAACTAAAACATACACAGTTCTTTAAACTATATCAGTATTATGTTTACATTAAATATAATAAACTTTAAAAATAAATTTTTTTAATCAAACAACTAAAATTAACTGGTCGAATAAATTTACTAATGTCTTTAAAATGCCCAAATTATATCATTGCTTGTAAGTGTTTTAAATGAATTTTGATAGATATTGCAAAAGAATATAATCAAAACAATGTGTCTAGTGTCGGAATAATTTTCAAAAAAAAAAAAAACAAAAAATAAATTAAAATCTTTTACAAAAACTACAAAAAAAAAAATTTTAAATAATTCCAAAATAGTTTTCAGAAAATTTTTTAACTACTGCTGAAGTTGTTTTGTTACAGATTTATTAAAATTGATTAGTTTTAATTTGGTTTTTTTTTTTTTTTGCAAACTTTTAAGTTAGGTAGTCACATTTTAAACATTTTAAATTGCTTTAAAAAAACCAAAAGTATAAGAAATGAATAAATATACATATCTATATATATATAAAATGTATTTTAAGCATTAAACTACAACCAAAAAAAATTTTAAATTCCAGGGGTTGTTGTATGCGATTTCTTTGACTTATATTAGACGATAAATTAAGAGAAAAAAAAAAGTTTAAAATGATCATTTTAGATAATCTGCAATTGCTATCTGTACTAAAAACCGCATTTACTATAGTTGTCTTGAACAACTTCATACTGTCTTTTGCTTTAATTTACTCTGATTATGTTACGTTTGTTCAGTTGAAATTGACGTGACTTGCATATTTATATTTATTTAGCACTTTTTATTTTTTGCTGTAGTTGTAAATTATTTAATTTAAAACTGAAGAAAATTTTTTTATCTTAAATCATTAAAATTTCACTCATAAAATAAATTGAAAGAAAAAAGTAAAAATACTACTCTGTTTGTTAAATATGTGTATCATATGTTATAGACTAGAAGTTTAACTAACGTTTATTATTATTTTCGTAATAGAAGTTGTTATGCAACAAAATTGTCATTTTTAAGAATTCGAATAAATTTAAAATACATAACGAATTAAAAAAAAAAAAAAATTTATATGTTTTAACCACAAATTTGTTATAAAAAATGTTTTACAACGATTAAATTCTAATCATTTCTTAAGTATACGCTTTTAAAATTTTATTAGACTTTATATCATAGCATACATAGAACTAAAGCGTCAATAAATAAGCGAGCAATATAAATTAATTGAACATTTCTAAAATATTTGATATTTGTTCATACTATTTGTTATTTACCAATATCTTAACTATGGAAGAACCAAATTCGTTACACAAAAAAAAAAACATATGTAAAATGTGGATTTTAAGGTCATTGAATATTTGTTGTGTATTGAAGTAAACCAATGATTTAACATAACTGCAAAGAAAAGAGTATAATATGGAGTAATATCGCACATGTCTTTTGTGATCAGATTAAAATCAAATCAGCATTTCTGAATTTTACATGTTCATCAAAATTTTATTTTAATAAATTAATTATGTCATGAGATGTATGCCACCATATTCCACATATTGTTCAATCCAATTACTTCTTAAGATCATAGAGTACCGCTTAATAGTTTGTAAATATAAAATTTCCTTATGAAAAAATCTGGATCCAAATGTAAGAATAAATATAATTTACAAAGTCATTTAACCAGAAATGAGCTTCATCGCCAAACAGATTAAATTATTTCTGTAATAAATATAAAAATTTCTATTAATAGTGTAACTGAACTCAAATAAATACTGCCTTTTTCTAATTCTTTAAACATTATTCCATAATAAGAGTTTGAAAAACTATATGCCTTAAATGGAAATTATATTATTTCTTTTACTACAGAATTCCATTAATTTATTTTGAAGTTTAAAAGATGTTTGTTGAAGTATGGCTAATCATCTTAAAATTTAAGTTTATGTATGATATTTTTGTAAATATATACATTTCTTCTCAAAACTTAAATTTCTAGATTCCAAATTAAGCCGAAGATTATGTTAGAGGCTGCAAAGTCTATTAAATTGAAAACTAATTGCTCTTTTTAACCAAGGTAAATCTTTAGGTAATTATATTATATTCAATTCAGAAAAAAATTTAGAATTTCATGTCCTTTACTTTACTCTATCAATCAAAGCTAATTCTAAAAGTCCTGTCACAATCTCTGTTCTAAAAGTCATAAATCAGAATTGTTTTAAAGTATCTGATATAAATTCAAATGTATAGTTTTTTGCATCGGTTGAAATGGATGTAAACTTTTTGATTAAAAATACAATAATTATGCACTTATTTATAAAATTGCGTATTTATATTTTTACAGAAATTATACATATTATGTAGTCATTATGTGATAGTAATCTACATTGCAACAAATATAATATGTGATAGTTTTTTAAATGATATAACAAAATTATTTCTTTAAAATATCTACATTTATATTAACTTATATATATGTACTTAATTACTAATGTAAACCTTAATAAAAATATAAAAACTAGATAAAATTAATCTTAAACAGGTAGATATAATATATCAAAAGTTTCATGCTGTTACAATTTGTACGTGAGTGATTTGAATATTATTTACAGCATCATATTATAAGCTAGATTTTTAATTTGTTAAAAATTATGAATTCTTCATTCATTTATTAAATATAAATGATCATAAAATTGTTATTATTATCATTATACCAGTAATAAATTAATTGTATACATTTTACTATTTTAAATGACAATAAATTTTAAACGTGATAAAATGTAAAAAAAAAAAAAAAATTTTAAATATTTTTACGATATGTTCCACCAATTTAAGAACATTATGATATTATTACAGATAATGAGACATTGTGCCCAAATTGAGTTAAACCAGATACCAGAAGTGGTACATAAAACCTAAGTACAGTATGACGCGGGGCATTTCGCTAAAAAATTCTAGAAACAAATTATGTATTTTGGAGCCTTTCATTAATTTTTTTTTTTTTTTTAAGTCCCTATAAAATTGGGTATACGTAGGTAGCAGAAAGATTTTAATCGAAAAATAACACCACAGAACTTGAATTCATGACATTTATTTAACATAAACAATAAACGATATCTATATTAAAAGAAATTTATTGACTAGTATATTATCTATTAGACTGCATGCATAGACTCAAAATATTAAGCGAATTTATAAGTATACAAAATATGGTATTCACCTTTCTAATAAAAGCATGTGTATTCCTAAAATGTATTTAAATTCGAATTGCTTAAGCATAGATATAGAAATATGCTTTATCATTTTTTAAATTTTGTCTTTAGAGTATAAGTCACTCAGTAACAATCTCAATCTAATTAATATAAAACCAAAAATTTATTAATACCTACATTATTCAAAATAGTTATTTAAAAAAATCGAAAAACTCAAATTAGAAAAATTTATTTTAAAATGTTTTTCGTACCTAATGTACATTCATATAAAAATTTTATTTTTCTAAACTAAATTGAAAATTATCAGCTCTTTCATGATTTCATTTATACACATATTTATGATATAACATACAAATCCAATATAAGAAGCTCAATGCTCTTTATAAATTTTTATTTTCTTATGTAAATAAATAATCCGGAAGTTCAACAAAAACAAAAATGACCTTCACACCTAATTCTTAAGAACCACAAAACAAAACGCAAGAAATTTCACTTTTATTTTATTTGCTTATAAAAAAAAAACCACAAAACTATAAAAAAAAGTTCACAACATTCGTATAAGAATCTTTTTTTAATACAAAATCTTTCTCTCTCTGTCTCTACTTTATCGTTTTTCTTTCTATTTCTTCTCTTCTTTATCCACATGATTAATAATTTGTGATTCATTCATTTTTCTTCTGTTCGTTTGAAAGTTTGTTTGAAAAGTAGTTTAAAAAAATGAAACTGTCATAGCGCTATAATTACCATAAAAAAAAAACGTAATAAAATTATCTTTATTGCTTTTAATTTAAAAAAAAAAAATACAAAAATAAAAAATGAATCTACAATAAAGTCATCTTGAATCATAAAAGTAATAAAATTGTCACATCATATGTTTATTAACGCTTCTTCATCACTTATAATAGTGTAGTAAAAATATAATCAAAATAAGTTACTTGCTTGTTTCTTTTTTTATTTTAAAAATTCATTCATAAATTACTGCTATTTTTTATCAATTTTTGCTTTTTTATAATTTTTTTGCTCTCCATTAAATGATAGCTATAATTTGTCAAGTGTATAAAGGTAACTGTAACTGAAGGTGTAAATTTTCATGTAGGTACACTATTTTAAATCTTTTTCTTTTTTTTTTTTTTTTGTTATATTATTTTTTTATAAATTTACGTTTTAATATTCAAATTATTTGAATTATTTTAGAAAAACAAATATATAAATATACAAAAATACATATATATATTATGTATGTATTGTATATATTTTTTCATATGTTGATTTTGATGACAATAGGATAAATAGAATATGGGTACGCCACTTTGATTATTTTCAATTTAAAAGAATGACATATAACCTAAAATTTATTTCCTCTAATAAAATTTTTATAAGTATTAATAGCCTTTAATCACCCTAAAATTTTAATAGTTCGTTTACAGCATTTATAAATTTAATTATTTTCTTGTTCCATATAAAAGTAAAATTTTCCCTCTGGATATTGTTTGAATTAAACAAATTACTTTTAATTTCACGTCATTGCATAGTAGGACGATTTATTATTTAAAATAAATTTCTTAGGATTCTATAAGTTTGTGTAACTATATTTTATTAATCATTGGTATAATTTATATTATACCTTATTCAATCAAACTATGCCCAAAATTTAAATAAAATTAATTTATTCAATGGATGATATATATATGTATTTTACGTAGTGTTTTTGTTTACATATAATTTGAAACATATTATAAGTTGATTTTTTTCAAAACTTAAAAACATTATTAATATTTAATCAATATTTTAATTGCATAATTATAATTTCTTGAAAAAAATCGAAAGACTCAGAAGGGAAACTTTATTTAAAACTTTTAAAATATAGTTTTTAGATTATAGAGAAAAGGCGAATAGCAATTTGTAAAATTAATTTAATTTATTTTGTAAAAAAGAAAAAAAAAATTTTTTTTACAAATTTTAAAATTCGGAATTTATAAATTATATAATGTTAATATAGTTAATAATGTATGCAACAATTTATTTCATTTAAATAACAAGAATTTTAATTGTTTAAAGTTTGATCATGTGCTTACCCAAATTTTAAATTCTAATACTAAACTAAATATAATTAATATATTTAATTTTTTCCTCTTACAATTTCAATATTAAAAAGAAGGAGCAAATTTATAACACCCCCGAAAAAAATAGTATCGGATTATCTGATCATATAAGTATAAAAAAATTATCTTATTTTTTTTTGTTTTTGAAAATATTTAAAATTAATTTTTATTGATTATTCCGTTACTTATGAATATCTTGTCCTATACTACTTTAAAAAAAAAAATATTAAATCAAAACAAGATAATTAAACAACAATTTTAAATAGCAGTAAAGTTAAATAACTCTTTTATCACAAATTACTATTTTTAATTTTTTTTTGTCTTATTAATGAAAGTTATTTATAGAGTGTCAAAAAACAATATGTACAGCAATACTAGAAGTAGTAGAGCAGGAATTTTAAAAATTTTAAAAACATACTGTCAAAAAAAAATACCGCTAACCTTTTCAACAATTAATACCGCACCTACCACACCGTTAATTTAAGCACGTTTTTATTTTTAAGAATTATTTTTTTTTTTTTGGTTTTGCATATTGTATTAACTAGGAAGAAGCAATATTTGAACTATTAAACTAGTTTAATCAATGAGTCTATAAAAATCGTAGTAAATATTTTGAAATTCTTTAAATATATATTGTACTATTCTATTTATGGATTTTAAATTATTTTAATTCACAAACAAAATTTATTGGTATCAAATTTTTGACTTTTAAACTGATTTTTACATTGTTATTCAAATTAGTTTTATTATTTTTTATTTGAGGTTTTGGAATTTCCTAATACTTCAGATAATTATAAAACTTTTAGACAACAATTGATATTAATTTTTAGAATATTTTTATTAGAACAGGATGTTACTTAAATATGTATACAATAGTTATGTAATTTTTACGCTAAATAATAGGTAATATTTAATTTAGTGTTACAAAAGTAAGTTTTATTTAAACAAAGTGGCCTACTTTAAAAAAATAATAAATGAAAAATTGACCGGAAAGTATTTTTTGGATTATAGGTAATATTTAGTATGAATGAAAGAGAATAGAATAGAAGTTTTGTATTAATATTTTGTTTCTTTTAAGGTAAGAAGAATAAAAGAAAAATTGTATAATATATTGTTCAACATATAATATTAACATACAATAAAGAGATTTTTTTAAATAAAGTGTAGTTTTTATTTAACCTAATATGTTTGCGCACCATAAGTTTCTTTATATAGTTAGTTACAATTTTAACAATTTAATAACCCCTTTCTCAATTTTGCATGCTGGAAATTTTTAGGTTCGGGAGGAGATATCAATCTTGTCACAACAGTGAAGTTTCCAGCCTTAATTTTTAAACACAAAATTTTAGAAGTAATACTTTCTAATTAAATGTTGTTTGATTTAAATAATTAATAAAATAATATTAAAGTTTAGCTAAAGGACTAAAATAAATATTTATAGAAATTTAGGGGTTATGCTTATTGGTTAAAGCAATTCATTATCTTAACAAGGTTAGTTGTACTAGTTGTTATTCAGTTCATTTATTTATTATTCAATTTTAAGTTAATTTAAATACAAATTTAAATAATTTTTTTTAATTAAACTAAACTTTATGTAACAAATTCTCATTAAATTACAGTGTCCCAAATACTAAAAATAAATAGCTATTTCGTAATATTAATCATATTTTTATAAATTATACTGACGTTGTTTAAATTAAACTTTTTTTTAAAAAAAAAATAACATAAACTTTTATAATATAATTTAAAAAAAGTAATATAAATTTTATCTTTATTTTTTTATTGAAATATTTAAACGACACTTCATTACATTTTAAATTGTATTGTAATAATGTGACGAACGCCTTCTCATTACTTTGCTATGTGCTTTATAAAGCTTAAGAAAATTTTACAAATTGTTCCGGTATATATTATATACATGGTTTTTATTCCATTTTTTAATTTTTTTTATTTATTTTATTGCTAATTATTTATATAAAGTTATTTTAACTACTCAATTAAAAATGATTCGTCCGTCGATCATCACGATAAATTGAAAGCAAAAACAAATAATAAAATTTACCAAAGTATTTTTGACCAACAATTTGTACGTTTTCTAATATTTTTGACAAATACCCAATAATGCTATGATAGCTGTCATACAAATTTCGAGAATGAATTTGCAACTCTTCAAAGCTATTATAGACTTTATCTAAAAGCGATATTATAAAAACAGAACTATGAAAGTCAGAAGGCAAATAACAAGTGCAAAATTAGAAAATTTGTATTCTGGGGAAGGTTCAAACAAGTGTCTACTAATATTTACCATACATTGCTCTTATCAAAATCATATACGTATTTATCAGATATAAATATATATTTAAAACTAATTTTATAAGAATTAGATAGAATTAAAATACTAATAATGGGAAACGAGCTTGAAATTTTACAAAAAATTACAGAAGAAATCAGGGCAAAATACATAACAAATTTTGAAATTAACAAATCTTTGTTTTGAGTACTGAACGCACAACATTTTTATTTTATATATATATTTATAAGGGTTGAAATTTTTCTGAATAAAACTTAGGATAACTGTTATACAAATTTTAAATTTAATTTACCCAAAAATTCAAAACATACTAGTAATTAATTTTAAGATATAATAACGATTTATATCATAAACAATTAAAAAATTAAGATACAAATCAATTTTAAGGAAAAGTTAGAACTGTATACATATAGATATAAGTATATGTGAACAAAAATTTTTAAAAATATAAATTTAATTTTATTAACCTTATCTATATTTAATGCAGAAACAATTATAGGCATTGAAGACCATGAAGACCTGCAAAGATCTTATTATTTTATATTGTTCCTTCGTTGAAACTTATACATATATATTTACTACGGTAATTATATTCGCCTGTTTATCGACTCAATAACTCTTAAAACTTAACTAAATTTTAACTTTTCATAAAAAATCTTAACAACACCTTCACAAGTTTCTGATCTTTTAACAAAGTAAAATAAAATATTCCCATAGCAATTTCCAATTTTTGGCTTCTAATTTTGCACGTATCGTTTTGTTTAATTCAAGGAAAAGAAACTGAAAGGAAAAGTTTTTTTTTTTTAATTTTATTTTTGATACTTTTCCGTATATTTTTCATTGAAAGCATTCCAAAAAAGTATCAAATACTGTATAAAAATCAAAGTCAATGAGTATATCAATTTCATATTACCAAAATTTATTTATGGTCAATATGCTAAATTTTAAATATGTGACTATAATAAAATTTTTCTTTTAATTTGCAATACTGGAAGAAAGTACCTGACTTCCAAATGTATATATAATCAAAGTTGTATAATAATTAATTCACAAAAATAAAAGATTTTTTTAATTTAATACACTTTAATGTGACTACAAAATTACTAAAATTTGGGAACAAAAATATTTATAGTTGTTCCTGTTTAAAAAAGGTACTCGATAGGTTTAAAAATATAATTATTTAGTTGACTTAGTTTTTTTATTATTAATTTATGATACTAATGCTGCAATATAAGCTATGAGAGTTTTATGTTAGTAGTACTATACTTATGAGAAGAAAAACTCAACATGTGTGAATAAAAATAAAATTTTTTTAACAGATTGCAGTAACAATTAAAATTATTAAATATCGATACTCATACTTTTAACAAGATCTGACCATACAAAATTATATTTTAAACTCTTATTATAAAATAATTACCCTACAATATTTTAATTTCTTTATAAAAATTCATTATTAACTACATCTTTTATCTCTTTTATTTATTGCTTATTTTAAATATCAGTAAATAATTACAAATTTAACTGACAAGAAAAATATTAAAAATTTATTAAGCGTTTCTTAATCGTTTTTAAAACCGGATCACATACCACCCTTTTAAAAAAATTCAAAAAACGTAAGACCTTGCATGCGTTTCAAACTGTTTTTTTTTTTTTTTTGTTGCCTCTTTTTTCAAAACTGGGTGCATAATTCCACACCTGAAATACAAAATCAAAAAAATAAAACAAAACTCACCTGTTCAAAATGAATAAAGTGAAAATTTAATAAAAAAAAAACTTACTCATAATTGGAAAACGTTGAATTGTACTTAAAATACAATTTAATTTAATACATATTAATATGTAAATAATTTTTGAATTTAATCACAAAGTAAAAAAGGAAAAAAAAATTGAATATTTTTTTTTTATTTAAATGATGGATAAATTAATTTATAAATAAAAAAATCAAGTATTGAAGTGTTAAGTAAATTAATACACTAAATTATGTCTTATTTATTGTAAATATTTTAAAGTATTTAAATAAATTTCACCATATTAGACAATTAATTAACTAACTTTAATTAACTAACTTAGAAATTTAAATTGTATACATTCTTTTCTTCTTCTTGAATTAGAAGCATTCTCTTACTTGTATTAGTGCTAGTTCTTAGTACAGTTCTTAACATTGTTGTTGTTGTTGTTTTGATATGGAGGATAGCATATGCCATCCTAACACGTAGTCCTTGCCATTGTTTCAATATTTTCTATCAATTTATAAGTAGTATTATTTATTTTGTTTATATTATATATTTGTATATTTTAAATTATATTTTGTCACCATGGGGATTTATAAAGAAAAGTTGTTATTCAATCACACCAGCAGCCCCTTGATTAGCAAAAGTAAATATTTACCCACTAACCCACCGAGGCAACAATTCTTAAATTTAGTATACATATATGTTTTGTTTCGATTTAGATTTGCATTATACCGTTAAAAATAAATTGCATTCTGTGTTAAAAGTAAATGAGTAGTTAAAAGTATTTATAAACTTCTAATTTGAAATTTAATTAAATAAAGTAATTTTTGTATTTAATTTATTTTTTTTCGGTAGCTTTGATTTTTTTTTTTTGTTTTTCTTTTTTTTCAATGAAATTATTTGAGAATATTATGTGATTTTGTGATTTTTGAGATTATATTGTAAACGAATAGATAACAATAGACAGACTATGGTCAAATTTCGGAAAAAAATTTCAGCCCTGGAACTTTATGTAGAGGCATTGTTTAAACTACATAAATATACTTTAAGCTGAACTTTAAGCTGAAATGGAAAAAAATATGAATTGATTAAATTATAATTATTGAAAAATAAAAATAAATCCTTCTTTTTATCGTATATCTAAAATACTGTTAAGAGGTAACTCTTCACCTACAATATCTTCAGAAACTTGATGATCATTACTATAAATGAAATATAACTTTAAGAGTTTACTTCTAAAAAGAGGAACCTACCTCCTAAAAAAAACAAAAAACAAATTTTTTACAAAAGTTTTACGGGGTATTTTTTTTATTTGGGTAACTGTACCGCTTCTTTGAAATAGTTTTGTTCTCAAAGTGTATAAGGGATCAAAAATTAAACGTTTATTTGAAACTTACTTTATTTCTATATTGGGCTACATAATTTGCTTGCCTAAGGGGTGTGCATGTTTTATAAAAGTAGAATGCAAAAAAAATTGTACTTTTTAATATAAAATAATCAAAAAAATAAATTAAAATAATCAAATTTCCAAAAAATAATAAAAATAAAATTATTGTTTTATTTATTATTATAAATTTATAAATATAAAAAAAATTAGAAATATCAAATTAAATGCTTTTGTCCACTAAAATATTCCCTGTGGTCTTTTTTCAATTCCAATCAATTTTATCAATCTGGTAATCATTACAAATGTACTAAAAACTTGTAATCAAATCATTTAAAAATTTTATCATAGTTTTACCATAGTTATTTTATTACAATTACAACATCCATTACATTTTATTAAATTTGTATATCTTTTAAATTTTAAATAATAAAAAAAAGTGGTAAGCTATATTAAAAATTTTAACAAAGATTTGAATAATATGATATTATTATTTGCCTTTTTATTTTTAATTTAGTCTTATATTAAAACTTTTTTAACTTAATAATTCTTTAAAATTTTTCTTAACTGCACCTTTTTCTATATTTATATTATTATATTTATATATATATATTTATAAATATATATATATATAATTATATACAATCACAATGTAAATGGTTAATATGTTAGTACCTACAAGTATATTAAAAATAAAAAAAACTACAATGATAAAATAATGCAAAGCCTTAGTTTGAATTAAACCAGTTACTGACCCTCTCTAGTTATTTCCTTGAACTTTTTTTTTGCAACCAACTTAAAATGTATTTATTGGCATATAAAAAACCTGTTACACATATATAAATATACTTACATTCCATTTCAATCTATTTTAATGTAGCTTTTCAAAATCAGTATTGTTTTTTGATCGATTATTTAATTGTTAAACTTCCTTAGGTTATATACATATATTGTATTATTAACTTAAAAACTTACTAACTTTAAAAGCCTTTGTAATAAAACTTATTTATTAAAATAATATTGCTGGGGTATATGTGCAGATATTTAAAATTGTATTGTAGATAATTCAAAAAATATAACTATATTAACTGTAATGAATTTTCAATAAAATTTTTTTTTTTAAAATATAAATACAATGATGCAAAAAAAACTACAGAACTTTAAAATTATACATGTTATAAATATATATATTTGGTCACTAATGAAGTAAAAGTACTAACATTCCAAACAAGGTAACTAAAAAATACTGTTAAAAAATAAAAATGAAAAAAAAAAATTTAAATATATTTTTTAATCACGCAAGGTACAATAATTTAATATGTACCCTTAATATCCCCACCTTCCGTTTTTTCCTATTTCTTTTTAATGCCCTTCTTTATTTCATTATTGGAAACAAAAACTAATATCGTGAAAAAATTATTATCCAGCACACATCGACTTAAAAAACAACATTCCCCTTCTTCAGCATAAAAATAAAAAAACAAACAATAAAACAAACCCAATATCCCCTATAAGTCAATTTAATAACGAAAAAAAAGGTTTAAAGACAATATAAGCTTTAAAGCACTATTACCAAAACAAGTGACAGTGTAGTGCAGTACATATATTACATAATATCCAGTAAAACTTTTTAAGGCATTTTTTTTTTCTCTATCAAAACAACAACAATAACAAAACACATAAAAAAATTTCAGCAGTAAATTTCACAACACTGTGCGCTATAGCGAAACAAAAAGCCTATCATTGTCCACAGTTTAACCACTGCAATAATTTGTTTTATACCGCTTTCATGTTGATCTAAATTCAAATGAATGGATTAGGCAAAAATATAAGTTAAAAATAAAAAAAAAACCCACAGCACAAAAAAAAAGTTGTAAAGTATAGATCAAATCAATTGCATTTACCAACACACTTTAACTGTTAACTGCTTACAAGTTTTTCTTACAATTTTTTTAACTTGTACTTTACAATTTATATGAACACAAAAAAAAAATTCTACTAGTAAACAGTAAAATGGAAAAAAATGTGTGTGTGTAAAATGTGCATACGAAAAGTCAGTAATTTTTCTTGTGTTATACATATACATATTAAAAAAAAAAAAATGATTAAAATCTCAACAATAAAAAAGAAGTACAAAATATTGATCGTGTGAAAGAGGGCATTTATTATGAATCTTACTAAATATTGTAATTCATGAGATTTATAAAGAGAATCCCTGATTTAACCTATAGTACCTACACCTATATGAATATTTTATAAAATAAATACAACACAAATTAAATGCTCTATTTTAATTATATTAGTATACATCGTGTCAAATATTACAGCAACAATAACAACAAAAGGTTATACATAATTACAAAAAAATTTAAATACACAATATAAAAAAAATACATTGCAATTTTTGCAAATTAGTTCCATAAAATCTTAAAATACTCGTACTTACAAAATAAAAACTTATCCTATAAATACAAATTTGTGGGAAACAAAAATTAAAAAAACTAAAATTGCACAAAATTATAATTAAAAGTGGGTTGTCGATGACGGTCGGTTAGAGTACAACAATTTAACTTCATCATATTAGACAAAATATTGCAAAACATGTATTTAAAAATAAAATTTTATTTTTTTCTATTATAAATTTACCCTTTGACTTTTTTTCAAGATACCCATATATGGGACAACGAAATCTTAACAGTTAATGTAGGTGTCTAATAGTAATAATTAGAAAAAAAATATTGGTTTTTGATGACAAATTTGGTAAAGTATATCATTAGTGTATTTTATTAAATAAAAATGAAAATATTAAGAACTGTTAAGTATGATCAAGTAAAAATCTAATTCATTCAAAATATTTTAATTAATATTAAATCATGTAATTTAATAACGTAATAATCAATTCAAATTTTATATAACTTTATTTTTCAATAAAATAGTGATAAATGAATTGTTGTAAACCATGTGAACAAATTAATTGTATAATATCCCAATTTCTACTCAATTGTAACAACTCCTTAAATGATATTTTCCGTATATCTTTAAAATATTTAAATTTTAATTTCTACTAATCAAATTTGTTTAGTTATTAAATCTTTTCATTATAATAATTAATAGTTATTATTATAATTGATAGGTTATGATAGGTTCTAATATAATGTTGTATTGAACAAATAAATATTATTTTCTACACTTTTAAATTTTTATTTATATGAAAAAGTTCGTAGTTGGAGAGGTACTTGAAGTTTTGGTTAGATTTTCAATCAAGTGTTGGTTGAATCTAACTCGAACCTGAAATATTGCTTTAAAAATATTGTAAATGAATTTGATAACAGTTATCAATAAACTTTAATACTTTTCGAATTATTGTTCTAACAAGAGAATTCAGAATTAATTTTTATATAAAAAATTTCGACATAAAAAACTTTGTTGTTCGGCGGGAAAACTAGGGAACCGTCAAATTGTTACAGATATATTTGGCTAAAATTTCATGAGTCAAATTTATTTAGTTTTTGAGTTTTCGGTGAAATGGGCACTCATAATAGAGTCCTCAACAAGAATATATAAAAACTATTCCATATATAGCATTGCTTAATTCAATGTTAAGATAATTTTTTTTAATACACCTGTAAACTACTACTTTTAAAAATAAAATGTCAAGTTACTTGAGAAGGTTCTCGACTCCCGAGCAAATAAAATATGGATTAGAATTGTAGAGGAAAACAAAAGTCAAGCTAAAATAAGCAATTAGTTTCATACACTAAATAAAACATTAATTTCCTTACAAAATTTCCTAAAATTCTCTGATTATCTGATGCACGACTAGTTTGCACTTTTAAGGGAAGAACCCTTTTATTAATTATTAACATATATTTTTTTTTTTTTTTTTTTTTTTAAGCGCTAACTGTTCAACTGTTAGGCTAATTAGCCTGTCTATACCATAGGTACATGTTGGAACAGGGGGTCATATTATATTCGTGTTATTAGAATTGGTCTTATTGAATTCCACATACAATTTAAACATGAGATAGTACTAGGCCTTATAACATGTAGAAACGTCTTAGATTTTCAATATTTACAATTCTATTTTTTGTTTATATTGTAATATTTTATATTTTACTTATATGGTATTCTATATCTGCGAGTTATATTATTTAATTAAATTATTTGTTTATATTTTGCATTTGTTTATATTTTTATATTAAAGTATTTTTTATTAAAGATTTATAATTATTAATTATTGATTATGCCATTAATTTGAACCCAATGGCGAATGGTAACTGAGTCGAGATATGTTACGAATGGTAACTGTTACATACAATCTCTTATATATTTACTATAAGGGAAAAACTCTGAGAATATTAAGATTAATTAGAACGTTAATATGTATGCACATTGTTTAATTTGTAAGAATATTGTTAAACTTAAAATCTTCTATATAAAAATTTTAAAAACAGCGTCGAATAATTAAATTACAAACAACTATTTGAATGGTATATTTATGGTATTTAATAAATTAGTTTTAATTTATTATTATATTTTTATATAATAGGAAATACAAAATTATATAATTATATTTGAATTTGATTTAATTTTTCTTTATATCCGACAACTTGTTAAAACTGTAACAAGGAAAACATGCGGTTAACATGCTACATGCTGGTTTAATAGTCACCTAATTTTTTTTTTTTTCTTTTTAAATCGATTTCTTTTGCTTGTCCATAAATTAAAAAAAAAAAAATATTTGTAAATTATAACATACAATTCAATATAGGTACATATATATTTTTTTAACTATTTTATTTTTAATATGTATTTAATTCTAAATGATTTTTCTAATTTTTATTCTTTTAAAGCATTTTAAAAATTTTTCTTTGTATGAACGTTTTTCTTAATTCATTTTCGATCATTTTCGACAAATTCTTTTAACCATGAAATGAAACAAGTTAAAATATACTTATACATTGGTATTTAACCACTGAAACAACGAGCGAAAACCCCAAAAAAAATATAAGTGAAAAAAAACAAGTGATGAAAAAAACGAAGGGTTTTAAAAAAAAAACATATTTTCTAAATTATATCATGTTTCATACTGAGTTTAGGGTAAAAATTATACATAAAAATTAATTTATCATCATGAAATGCATACTTAAAATATAATCCGAATGGACTTATATGAAAACTTGTTAACAAATATTGGAGTCGGAACTTCAATGATAACGTTTAATTTTGGAAATATGTTCACTAGGTACTGATTTATAAAAAAAAAAAACGAAATTTTTAATTTTTAAGTCCTAAAAGCTCTTGAATTTTTACTAAGTGAACTTATGGTAATTCTCAAGGATGTAACCCCACCTCAATTTTGTATAAAAATGTAAACAGGTAATCAATTTATAGGTGTTTAAAAATAGGCAAATTTCAATTTTCTACCTCTTACAGCCCCTAAACTGCGGATGTTACAAAAAAATGTTCCTAAATAACTCATTAATTACCTCATTTTTAAGTGTCTAATTGCTAAAAGTTCAAGTTTCTAGCGCCAGCCATTTAGACAATATGAGAGATCAAAAATAAAATTTAGCATAAAGGTAAATGAAAGTACCGTAAGGCAGTCTTGTTAATTTGAGCAACATATATTCATAAAACTTCAAAATTAGTAACCTTTACAGTTTTCAAATTGAAATTATACTTTAAAGAATTTTTTTATAACAGTTTAAATATAGGAATTTTTTCCACTTAGAAGACCTTTACTTACGTGTTGGGCTACAAAAAAAAGTTATTCAATGAAATAATGTTCTTAAAATAATTACCCATAGTTAAAATTTCTTATCTATATTTTAAACTATTTAAGGTTTTTTAAAGGACGGACAAACTTAGTAAAACTATGTTCAAATTGTTTTGAAAATGTACTAAAAACTACAAAAAAAAAATAATAATAAAAAGTGTTGCTTTAAAACACAATCAATCTCAATAATTGAAAATCTCAATTATTAAAAGGTCAAACATGCCTAAAATTTATATTATTATGAAAAAAGTATCTATGTACCTATGTATTTTATTTGTTTTTTTTTTGTTAACACAATAATAAATTTTAATTTTCGATCAATTTTAGTATGTATGGATACCATAAACAGTTAGTAAACGTAAATTAATAATTTTATAAAACCTTTTGCATAAGTACTATTTGCAGTTGTATATATTGTCATATTATTGTAACATATACTAAGTTGAATTAGTTTATACTTATTTGCTTACTTATTAAATAGACTCTAATTAACAAATATTTAGGCAATTAAGTTACTTAGTAGCAAGTACTTTAAATTCAAAAAAAAAAATTTAAAGAAATAAACCAAGATTAAACAACCTTGCCAATAGCTTTGCTTTTTTAAGCTAAATTAATAAAAACTTATGATTTTAATTCTTCATAATTTTATTTATTTTTATTTTTTTTTATTTTGATAAATTTTCAAATAAAAATATATAATACAAAAATCTATTTAACCTTTATTTGCCCAATTTATGTATAAGATGACAATAGGTATATTGTTTTTGCTTTTACAAATCCGTTCTAAACTTCTGTAAAAATTTTTATTGAAAAAACGACAACATCTTAAAAAAAATGTCAAACAAATACAAATAAACCGTTAAAGTATTTCATTAAAAATGTATCTTAACAATTATGTAGTAGACTTTTAACTTATTTTATTGTTTTAAGATTTTTCTTACAATATATATATATATATATATATAAAATAAGGTTAATATGTTTTCTACTTCTTTTGTAATTGCGGAATTGTTCTATTCGCATTATTAAAAAGAGTCTTATGTTTATTTCCTGGTTTCTATACGAAATTCTTTTGTTATATTTAATTGCAAAATTTTTATTTGAAAAATATTTCAGAAATTTAAATTGTCATTTTTATAATTTATTAACATTTTTTTTCGGTTTGGTATTAAATTAAAAGTATTATGAGTTTAGCCTTCCATTTAGAATAATTTATTTCCAGCTATCAAGTGTCTTAATATTTTAATTCGTTATAATTTTAATACATACCTCATAATTTAATTCTTTAAACACTAAATTCAGTAAAATCATTTCATTTTTAATTAACCCTGTTGTTATTTGTAATTTTAGCAAACTTATTTTTGCATATAGATTTTGGCGGTCCGAACTAAGTTCGATTGAAATAACATCGATAGTAAAAATGAATAAAGTTGAAAATTTTTTATCGATTTTATTTTATTTTTAATTCGTTAATTTTTCATTTTTATTTTTTATCGAATTGATTTCTTTTTTAATATGACAAATTAAAAAATGAAATAAGTTTGATTATAAGTATTAAAGTTTATTACCTTAGTTCGCAGGTATTAGAGTAGGTTACAAAATTTGTTTCTTGTAATAAAGTCAAATAAAATAACGCCAATTGACTTTCTTTCATTGTCACATTTGAAATAAAGTCAAACGAGGAAGAGTGTGGTAGAGTAGACTGTGTCAACTCTGAGATACCCGTATGACCGTTATATAAACATTATATCATTATTATTATAAACATTAATTACTTTTGGCAAAATTTCAAACATACCAGCTTTATTAGGTGTAGTGTAATGCTCATACAGAAGATGCAGTTGTATGGTAGCTACTCGAACCCTCTGCAGTAAACTATTTTTGGCAAAATTTCAAACACCCAACATCAATAGGTATAGAGCAATGCTCATATAAACTAAGAAGTTGTATGGCAGCTACTCGAACCCTTTGCAGTAGACAAACCAAATTTTGCAGCAACTTTGGCCGATACACTAAACTATTTTTTCAAAAACAAAATTTCAGACACCTAGCTTCATTAGGTGTAGAGTAATGCTCATATAAAATAAGAAGTTGTATGACAGCTACTCGAACCCACTGCAGTAGACCAACCAAATTTTGCAGAAACTTTGGCCATAAAACTAAACCACTTTTGGCAAAATTTCAGACACGCAGCTGTAATAGGTACAGAGTAATACTTATATAAAATAAGAAGTTGTATGGCAGCTACCCGAACCCATGGACCGAAATGGCTGGATTTAAATAGCGATGGCGGCTATTGCAAAAAAAAAACGATTTTGCGAAAATTTCAAAATCCTAGCTCCTTTAGTATTTGAGTTATCGTGGTGACGGACGGACAGACGGACGGACATACATAGCTAAATCGATTTATTTTTCGATTCTGATCTGATCCTTACACTTGAGTCTATATCTACCCCCCTCCTTGTCTGCGTCACAAACGTAATGGCAAATTTATTATACCCTTTGACTATATAGTCATACGGGTATAAAAAGGAACTTTTAAACCTTGGTTTTATTTCAAATCAGAAGGGGTTTAAAGTTTGTTTAAAAATTTATAAATATTCTAGAAAAAGCGTATAACTCTAAATTTGAAGCCACCTATAAAACCGATAAATATTCTGGAAAAAAAAAAAAGTACTTTCTAAATCCAATTCTAAAATATTCTTAATTCAGAATTTCACTAATACATATATATATAAATATTCTGGAAAAGGAGAAAATATTCCGATTTCGTAAAAAACTCATAAGTATTTCCTAATTCAGAATCCCATATATTTATATTTATAAATATTCTGGAAAAATGTAACACCTTTATTTTGTATCCAGCTCTGAAATCTTACCAAACTTTTTTTTCATATATGATAAATCTACAACAAAGCAGTTATTATAACAAGGGCTGCCACCCCCAAACTCCCGCAAAACAAATCAATAGAACCTTGATTTCGTAATCAACTCTAAAGCCTTCCTAATTCAGAATTCTTGTTATATATAATATTTTGGAAAAGACGTAAAACCTAAACGTTATGTACTAAAAAATAAAAGAAAAATTAAAAAAGGCGCGATTTTTTACAAAAGCGGATTATGTGAACGCGTGATTTGGCAAAGCAGGATTACGGGCCGCTCCCGAAAAATGTTCGATAAATTAAAAATTAAATAAATCCGATAAAAAATATCAAATTTTAATGAACTTACTTGTCGATATTATTTCAATTGAACTCATTTCTTTCCGTCATTGAATTTATGTAAATTTAAATTTTTCATCAGCCTTCGGAATGAACAATATTAAAAAATAAAATCTGGCCACTAAAAAGTTCATTAAAAAACGGTTAATTGTTAAAAATAAAATTTAGTTATACAATAAATAGGCCTAGTTTTTAATTGACAATCTTGTGAATAAATTGGAATATTTTTAAGGAAATTCGATTTATTCTAGTTTTATATATATATTTTATATATATTTTAATATTTATAACTTTTGCAGAATTTTAAAACTATTACAATTAACACTAACAATAACAAAAAATAATTAACATAACAAAGACTAAAGCCGGATTTAAAAGAATTTTATATACTTAAAGTATCCTTTATATGCCATATTTAAGAATTAATAAAAAAACCCTTCAAAGGAACCCTTTAAAGAATTTCTTTTGAAGCAGAATATGAAAGTTCTAATATTTTTATTTTAATATTTTTTAATTCAAATGGCATTTAAGAAAGCCTTTTAATCTAATAATAAATAATTCTCTGGAACTCATATGTGCAAATCTTTTAAATCGCAATCTAATAAGCTAAATATTAAATTTTTAATAAGTTTATAACTTGAAATTTTTATTTATACTTCTCACATCTCACATAGGTTGAATGCTATAGATGTGAGAAGTATAAATAACTAAAACTTATATATAACTAAAAATTTTATGGATAAAACAGCCATTTCGATACCCTATAACGTAATAATAGCTTACTTATAATTAAAATTCACTGCTACACAACCTTTTAAAATTAGTGATTCATTTTTTTAATTACATTATTATCAAAAAAAAAAAGTTTAACGTTAATAAAAATAATTATTTCTGGTTTGTGCATTGTTATACTGCAAGTTTAATGTTGCTGAAACAATGTTGAGAAGAGTTTAAAAGTTAATTAAATTGTGTTGAACTTGATTTTAATTTTATTATAATCAGTTTTTTTTTTGTTTTAAATTTTTCTCATGAAATCCGGAAAATAATTTAGGTTTTTGGTTTTTTTTTTTTAATAAAATTTAATAGATTTTTGACATGCTACCCAATTTAAAATAAATTTAATTCAAAATAATTTTTTCTTGTATTAAAATTTTGCTCTAATAATTTCCAAATAACATTGAATCAAAATTAGAACTTTCACTAAAATTAAATTAAAAACAAGAATAAATCAAAATAATTCAAAGTAGATTTTTCTTAAGTAGGTACCTAATTGATTTTTTGGTTTTATTTTTCAATTTATTTTTATTTGTTTTTAAATTACGATTAAAAATTAGTCATAATATTACAAAATTTATATAAATTGCAGATTAAAGATGGTAACACTAAATTTATTAGAATGATTAAGCCCAATTAAATTTAGTTAGTAGTTTAAATTTTTTAAAACATTAAATTTAAATTTTTTAGTTAATTCAATAAATCAAATTTTTTTTTAGGCAAAACCCAAATACTTTTTGCGCTGCTTCATTGTTTTTTTAATTTTTTGATTTATGTGAAATCTTTGATTTTTCAAGGTGAATATTTTTTAACTATGATGTTTTTTTTTAATGCGGCAAAATGATGGAAAGTTTGACAACAAGTTGACGGGAAGCACTTGTTTTAATATTAGTTTTTTTTTATAAATATCAAATTTTTTTTTGCATTGTTGCTTTTATACTGTTTTAAGAAAAAAAAAAACAAACGGTTTTGTACAAGAATTTTAGAAAAAAAAATGTTAAATGCGGGATAAAATATGGTTAATGGTAACCTACTGTTATGTTAACAATAAATCAAGTTATTTTAACAAAATCTTATAAATATTTTAAGATTTAGCAACTGACGATAACCTTTGAAATTAGTCCTAAATCTAATCAATAATGTAATCAAATTATTATAGTATCTTTACTATAAAAAAAAAAAATATGATTTTTTATATTAGACTACATGTTGATCAATCCATTATTTTTTAATGAATAACCTATTTAAAAAAAAAAAAATATAAGATTACAATACAATCAATTAAAATGCATTTTATCAGCTATAGCCTATTATATTTTACATATTATAAAATTAATTATTATACATACACACATTTTACACATTTAATGAAAATAATATATATACATACATAAGCATTAATTAGTGTTAATACCTTTTAATTTTATATTAAATTTATATTTATTAATTTACAATTTATAAAACTTTTGGAGCCTCTACATATATAATTCTAGCGGTATCTAAAATATGCAATTGTTCATAAATTTTTGAAATACTTTTATTTAAAATTTTTATCTTTTGTCATATGGTTAAGATAACTAATGAGCTTAAGAAACCTTTGAAAGACGTTATAGTTCCAAAATGGGTTTTTGATTTGAACAAAAAGAATAAAACTTTATTACGTGATACTTCAAATTGTTTTTACCCGACAGATGTTAGACCTCAGATTTTATAATACTGGAAAATTAAAGAACTGAATTTATCTATACCAAATGATCATACAATGGAAAAAATTTGGAACTTAAATAACACTTTATAACAATAACAATTTATTAAAAAGTTTCTCCCTAAGAAAATGTTTATAATCTTTTGTAGCTTTTATTAAGTTGTCTAAAAACTCTAAAAACTTTATTAAAAGAGTCTTATTTCGTTCATTAAATGAAATAACGTAATGATTTAAATATTAACAAAATACATTAGCTAAACTTTATGGCTAAACTTGCATTTCGAGTTTGACAACTTCAAGTTATTTGGAGTTTACAAAGTATCATACTGTAAACAATTTTATAGTTATGATTGTGTCATTTCTTCAAATAGAAATGTTATTTTTTTCAAACAAATAACTTAAAAATCGTATATTTTGAGTTATAATATTTTTGAATATATATGTTTAATTATTTGTGTGAATTTAAAATTCTTAATTAGCAATAAAATTAAAAAAAAAATCAAACGAAAATCTTAGTTTAAAAATAACTAAATTAAACTAAATCACTTTTTTTTTTTTTTTAATTTAAAATATTTATTTTAAGCGCATAAATTAACGCGTTTTTACTTTATTATTATTTTTTCAATCGCTGTGAATTTCATGAATATTTTTAAAATAAATCGCTTAACTCCGGTATTAGTTATATACCATATATTAATTTTTTTATCTAATGCTGAATAGTGTTATAAATTAAAATATTCACAAACATTTCATGGCGGATTTTATTGTTTATCAAAGTTAAGTTTTTTTTTGTGACTTCATGACTGCTAGAATAAGTTTTTCCAATAAAATTTATAATGCGCGCCCACTAAGAGTCTTGAGCGTAACATATTTAGCAAAAAAACAAAAACAAAACAAATTGCACTTGAATGCAAAAAAAAAATAAAATATAAGAAAACATAATTAGGTAAAGCGAATTGCCAAAATATTTAATGTTTTAAATAAATAATAATATTATTTTGAATTCTGAATCATTACTTTTCAATTGAATGTAAACTTGTGAAAATATTTACTCACATTTCTTAAAAATAACTTGCAACTGCACCAAAGAATTTATTGTGTATTGTTTAAAAACTAGAAAGACTATTATATCAGAGATTTTCAGAGGTTTATGGATGAGAAGGCATTTTTGAAATTTTTAAAATGCTACAGAGCCAAAAGATCTTCATATAAACATGAACTGAAAGTTATTTTCTGTAATAGGGGTTATTATGAATTTTTTTATATTCTAATTTTTCCATATTCATAAACTTTTTAAAGTGAATTAAACAATAATTTTTTTTTTCTGTTCAACTGTTAGACTAATAAACCTGTATATACCATACGTACATGTTGGAACTGGGGGTCATATTTTATTCTTGTTATTATAATTGATCTTAATGAATTCCACTAGGCCGTATAACATGTAGAAACGTTTTAGATTTTCAATAGATAACAATTCTATTTTAGTTTTATATTGTAATATTTTGTATTTAGATTATACGGTATTCTACATTTTTGAGTTATATTATTCAATTAAATTATTTATTTATATTTTGAACCTGTTTATATTGTTATATTAATGTATTTTTTGTTAAAGATATATTATTATTATAATTTATATAAGAGTTGAATAATAAATAAAAATTTATTATACAACTCATTTCTTTGCTGTTTAACGTGACTTTTCTTCTTGGATTGATAACTTTTTACTGTGTCACCCTTAATAACTAAGTTAGATGAACTCCTGTTAACCGTAATCGATATTTAATCTAAATGAGCCACAATTTGTTCTTTGTAACTATATACATAAACGGTGTCTAATTCATTATGAAATTTTTTCTAGAGTATTTTGAATCTAGTAATAAAAAAAAATTAAAAAGTTCTACTTATATATCTTTTTATTAAATAAGGTTATGTTTCAACTACATATTTTTCTTAAATTAAAAATATTACTGTTTAAAATTAAATAAAGTTATAATTTTAAATTTATCATTTTGTTTTTAAATAACAATTGATTTCAGAATAAAATTCCATCTAAATATAAAATTAACAGTAATTTTTTATTTAACTAACAAACAAATATATGAATTAACAAATACTTAAAAATTGATCAAACAAATATAAAATTAAAATTAAAATTACAAGAAAAAGTAAATAAGCAAGTAATTTATGTAAGTTTGCAAAAAACTATCGAATTAATGGTCGCTTAATTCAACAATTGATGGAAAAAACTAAGAGTTTTTTAAAATGCACATATAATTTTTCATACTGAATTTAGGGTAAAAATATAGATAAAAATAAATAAAGTTATTGTGATTTAGTTATTCCATCAATTCGTTATTAACTATGAATAATAAAATCTTAAATGCTTGAAAAAAAACCCCAATGGCCTCAAAAAAACCTGTTCACAACTGTCAAAATATAATGTTGGAGCTAAAATGTTAGCGTTTGGTTTTGGAAATACTGGTGACTAAGTTAATATTTTTAAAAATGAGTTAATTTTGAAATTTTAACTTGTGGAAATTTGGGGGGGAAGGAACTGTAGCTTCGTTACCCTTAAAAATTAAGAAAAACCTATGAAATTTGTTTAAATATAACATTGAAGCTTTAAATTTTGTATATTAAAAAATTTAGACAGGTATTTAAAAATTCTAAAATATTAAATTTATTGTTTAACAAAACTGTTGGGAACTGACTACTACTAATTTCTCAGTATCTTACTTCTCCCAAAACTTAAAGTCTCTTTCTTGAGCCGTTCAAAAGATATGTGGGGTCAAAAATTTTGTAAAAATTAGGTTTTTTAAACAGTAAATTTTAGTACCGTTTGGCAATCCTATACATTTCCCTTTTAAAATTTATTAAGCCTATAAAAGCAGCTATCCTTTACCTTTTTCAGATTGTAATTTATCGGATTGGAGATTGAGATATACCTAATAGAACTTTTCATATAACTATATAAATATAGGGTTTTACCAGACTTTCGGGGATGTAGCTCCTAACCAGGTGTGGCTGCTGAAAAAAGTTTTTCCGTGAAATTATTTTTTGCGCAATACCTTTAACTACGGCTTTAAATTTCTTTTTTCTGTTCCAAATGGTGTATAAGTTTTTGTAAACATACGGACAGGGTGAAACTAATAAGCACATTTTTTCAAAATTTTTTTTAAATGTGATAAAAATTGAATTGCTTTTGAATTTTTATTTATATTAAATTTAAAAAAAAAAAGTGTTTATGCACACAAGCGTACCAAACTTTTTCAAAATAATATAAAAGATAAAAAAAACAAATTCAATACAATCCCCTTAATTTTTTAATACCGCCTCTTAGTTTAAATGAATCTTCTTAATTCTTCAAGACTGATTGAATCTATTTTGTATTTCTATACATATTTTTAATTATCTTATTCATCATTTTTATTTATTTCATCAAATTTGTATTATATTTTGTATTATTTCACTGAATTTAGGTAAGATCTGAGAGACATTAATATAATAGCACAATTTTTTTTATATATACGATAGATATATAGGTACATATATGAATATTTATATGAAGATATATTTTGCTAAATTGGTTTTGCTATCCTCACTGTAAATTATTATTATGATTCTATCATAAATCACATTTTAAACAAAACTAAAAATAAATAATTTAATATTTACCGTTGTTGCAATTGCAGTTGTTATGTACTTCATAATAAAATTAAAAATAAGTTCCAATGTGGTTGATCGCTTTTTGTAGTCGAGAGTTGAGTTTTTCAGTACAATTCTTCACTGCATTTATATAGTATGTATACTAAAATATATAGAGTTTTTGAAAACGTAACACGTTTTCAATGGAAAACATTGCTACCATATAGTAAAATAATAGAAATAATGTAGAAATTTGAAGCTATTTAACTTATTCTGCTTAATGAATAGATGTATTTACTTTAAAAACTTGGCATTGAAGTTTTCTAAGTTAACTAATTAATTAAAACTTTATAACAGTAATTGTAAAAATAACTAATGAATTTAAGTATAAATAAATTATACTAATAGGTAAATAAATATCTGTCAATAAAAATGTGTTGACAACTAATTATATTGACGCTAAACCTAATTGAGTCTTTGAATACACTTTCATTGATTTTCCATTTAATGCTTAATAAAATTTTAAGCTATTACTACATATGCTCTATTCTTATTATCAGTCTGATTGTGTTACGAAACGAGACATCCTTACTAAAGAAAGATTTGATCCAAATATCTGTTATAGATTTTATTTGTATAGATATGGATGGTATAGTTTATATTTGTATAGATTTGCAATAATATTAAGGAAATCTAAATTTTTTTAAATATACCTAAATAATGGGTTAATATCAAACTCTGTTTACCTGTTTAAGAATACATACAAAAATTCATAACATTGTTTAAAAATATTTTAAATTTTTATTATAAACAGACAGACAATTAAAAAAAATAATTAATCAAAAACTTTTTGATTTTTTTTTTTTTTTATTTCATTGTTATTCACCACATTAATGCATCACACCTTCTAGAAACAAATACAAAAAAAAAAAAAAACAATAAAAGTCGAATCATCGATTCCAATTGAAAGACATTTAATAGATAATATTTGATGAGCATGCGATTGTGTTTAATCTTCTTACAATTTCATCGTCAACTTTTTATTGATAAATTATGTTACGGTCTGAACTGAAAATTTTGGAAAAAAAAATTAAAAAACAAAAAAACAAACAAAAAAAAAATATAAAAGATTTTTAATAAGCTGTATAAATCAAAATAAAAAACTAAAATACAAATAAATATATATATTAATAATTAAATTTAAATGGTCATAACAAGATAATGATGAAAACAAGTTACCAACCAGTTTTATATTTCTCAGTTATTTTTATTTTTTATTATACTTTTAATATCGGATTCAAATTATTTTTATTATAGTTTTTATTTTTAAGTGAAAATTTACGAGATATTTGAACTTGAAGTTATCCTTACTGATTTTCATGGTTCTTTCATGTTCTTAAAATATATACCTATATGTATTGTAATTTTATTATACACAATGCCATATACATATATTGTAAATATCAATTGAAAAATATGTTAATTATTAATATTATTGTTATAAAAAAAAACAAATAAAAAAAGTGTCAAAAATTAAATTTAATTTATATGAAGACCGAATGCCCCAGGTATTAAAGTCAATATAAAAAATTTTTGTAAATTCAGCTTATTAGGACTTTAAGAAGGAAATAAAATCGAATCGAATAATTACGTTTTCGAATATTTAATTTTTATATGTATATATGTAAAACATAATTAGCAGAGATACTTTTTCGGAAAAAATATAAAAATACTAATAAAGAGACACCACGATTTTGTATCAAACCCTAAAATCCCTCCAAAATTTCAAAAATTTTAAATTTACTATTTTGTTGATTTCTAATCTAATTTTTAAAATCATAGATCATTTTTTATATTGGCATCAGTAGATGTGTATGACAACTGTGTAGAGAAGCGCTACCTGCTAGTGCAAACAAGGCTGTATCGCCCTTTAGCGTTCGTATAGCAGTGCAGCTGACGGTCGTTTCCCAAAGCATCCTTATCAGACTATGGAAAATAAATGTAGTTGTTAGAAAACTCTGTCGTAAAATGTATATATGTACGTAAAAAATAGTTAGATTAGGGACTTAAAGTTTTTGTGTATGAAGGAGTTTCTTTATATATAAATATGGAAGCATCCTATACATATTTTAACATAAAATATGTAAATTTTTCCGAAAGATTAACATTTTTTTGGCTTTCGGCAATCTTTTTTGATTTCGGCGTTTTTTACTTCTCAAAACGCTTATAAGGCCAAATTCTGCTAAATTTACTGAGCATTAGAGTTCGCGTACCGAAAATTTTGTGCTAATAATAGATTTACAATAACATTTTACAACTAATTGAAAATTTGAGTCATTCTATTTGACAAATAATGCAAAATTTTACTTTGCACATTATTATAAACTTTAAAAAATTTTCGGCACAGAATATTTTTTTACTATACTATTTCAGAAGTATAAGTAGAAAATTAAGTAATTAATCACCAAAGGAAATTTCTTGTTGTTTATATTACCATTCAAATGATGATTTACAAAATTAGAATTATTTAAAATAATGTTTTTCAATTAATCACATAATAATTTAATAATGTAATTTTCGTAAAGTTAAGTGATTCAACGATATAATTCTTATATATTAAAGTAAATATTTTGTAAATATCTTACAGAAAATGACTGGCTTGCTCAGTTGAAATGCAATCAATTATGCTCCCTCTCAAACAATAACATACCATTAGAGGTATGTGCAAAACAAAAACTGCTCATTAATACTATAGGGACCTATTTAGGGGGTAATTTTACTGATAATAACAAATCGATTGTTGTTAGACTTGCAAAAATAAAGCAATCAATTACCCTCTGCATATCAGCAAGATAGTAATTTTTCGTTCTACAATAATCTGTCTAAACAGATTCATCGCAAACTTACGAATCAAATTATAGAATTTATAATTATTTCATATAATTAAACATGGAACTTCGAGGATATTGATGACACTCATGATGTGTATTATAACACATAAAAAACAAATATTTGAGTTTTAGCCATCTAGAATTAAGTTTGTTGATCCGCCACTTTAAACTGTATTTTCAATTACATTATTATTTACATCATATTTTTTAAATTAAAAAATTTTGATAAAGTTACTAATTGAATAATATACTTTCTAATATAAATATACATATTGGAAGCAAAGACATCTATTACCAAAGAAAACAATCCTTAGAAATTTAAAAACGCTTCGTTCCTTTTTTTTTTAATAGCTATATTTTTAGTTCCAGTTTTTATTTAAATTCCAAAAATAAAATATTATTAATTTTTTATCGAAAGTTTTTTGTTTCTTCAAAAAAAAGGAATGATAAATTATCTCTTATACTTATCACAATCATATAATAAATTATATTAAGATCTTAGTCTTTATTTAAAATATGCTAATTTAAATTTAATAATAAAAATATATTTTTTGTTTAAGTTAAATTCGGTCATTTTCGATTTTTAAGTTTATAACTAGCTAATACACGGTGAGCGTTGCTGCGCCTCTTAATGGGAGTTTAATTTAAGTTGATGTTATTAAAAAAAGAAAACATAAAAATTACACATGGTGTAAATGGTAATTTAAGAATGCATTAAAGTATTTTTTTTAAAACGTTTTTTCTAGTTCTTTTTTTTTCTAGCTATTTTTTAACAAATTTATTAAATTTCACTAGTTTCAAATCATTTTTAATAATAGATACGCAGAGATGTTAATTCACTTGACATTATTCCTCAGAAACTCACTGACCTCAAATCTACGGTCCAGAAGAAACACGTATAAGAAATTTAAAATTAATCGTTCAAACTGTTTTAGTAATAATTTTTAAAAAGTTTCACAATAGATTAACAGAACTTGATCAAAGTTTTTTAGAAAATTCCCCTTATTAAAAGAAGTATTATGCAAAATTAAACATTGTTTTTAATTGAGAGCAAAATTACGAACAAATTTTTAAAAAGTAATATTGTTGCAATAGGTTAAGGGAATTTGACGAAAAATTTTTTAAGATTATCTTTTGGGTCAAAGCAGTACTTCGAAAAATTGCACATAATTCATTTCCAAATTTTTTTTGACCAATCGTCGGGCCGACATGTGGTAACAAATTCTAAGTCGGTTAATATAGAGTCAACTTCATTGTCAAAGACTTTGACGTACACAAAATTTGAAGTAGATCGATCAATCAGTTTCGAATTACTCTAAATTGACCAAAAAATCTTAAAAAGGTTGTTTAGCAATGGGTTAACGGAACTAGATAAAAAAATTTTTGAAACTTTCTTTTAGCCAAAGTAGTACTTCGAAAAATTGGACGTAATTAGCTTCCAAAATTTCGGTCCGACAAATTTTAACAAATTCCAAGTCTGTTAAAAGAGTCAACTTAATTCTCAAGGAGCTTCACGTATAGAAAATTTGAAGTCATTAGTTCAAACCGTTTTTATTTTAGAACAAAAAAAATTTAAATACTTGCACCATACTTGGCGGTTCATTATAGCAAAATTTTTAGCCCAGACACACTAACCGTAACCAAAATACCAATTTTCATGATAATCGATTAAACAGTCTATTCGCTACATACATACAACAAAAAAAGAAACTTTCGCTTTTATAAAATATAGATGAACCAGAAGAATTTCCATTGTATTTTAAGGATTTTAAATTTTAAAGCGACAATATTTTAACAATTTGATTCTATTATTATTTTATATTGGAATCAATGAATCGAAAGTAATATACCAAAAAAAATTTGTTTGAAACGTAATACTGAAATATTTATCTTACCAAGCAAATTTTTTTTTTTAGTAGTTTTTCAATTATTACAAGAGAGCCAAACTAAACAAAGTATAAAAATTACAATTTTTTTGAAGGAAAAAATTGATAATAAAATACCAAATAAGGTTTTTTTTTTAAATATATTAAACCTAAATTATTATTTTTTTAGATTTTACAGTTGCACAGACTAAAAAATCTTCACGATCATCAAATACACGAAGTAGCTTTGGTATCAATACAAAATCTTTAGGAACAGATTTTGATTGTCCAGAAGAATTTGGTTATTATCCTCATCCAACAGATTGTACTCAGTATTATGTTTGTGTTTTTGGTGGAGCTCTTTTAGAAAGTTGTACTGGTGGTCTAATGTATAGTCATGAATTACAAACATGCGATTGGCCTCGTAATGTTGGTTGTGAAGTTAGTGATATAAGTAAAATTCAGCAATCAAAACCGTCGCAATTTCAAGCATCACCTAAAAGTCAAGTGAATGTACCACATCGGATTCGTTTTGGTACAATACCACAAAGTAGTTCAACTCAACAACCACAATCAAAACCAACAATTGCTCAACAATATTATAAGTCAACTTCCCAACCTCAAACACATCAATTACATCATCAAACACAACATCAAACGCAACATCAAACACAACATCAATCACAACATCAATCACAACATCAATCACAACATCAAACACAACATCAATCCCAAAAACAACACCAACATTCTCATGTGACGTTACCTCCACCACCAGAGTATGCTAAAGTAGCTCCAAATCCAGTTATTACATCAAGAGGTCAACCAAAGCCATTTACCGATCCACGTGAAGATGATATAGCCAAAGTAAGCGAAAATTTCTTAAAATATTATAAAAAAGTATAAAAATACTACAATTTTATTTAAAGCTTTACGCCGAAGCCCACGACACTTTACCTCCAGCTGAAGAGGAAGAAAATGATCGCCAACAAAGAGTTTATCGTGGTCAACCAAGTACTGTTGGTCAAGTTCAAAGGGATCGTGATGGCATCATACATCAAGCGAACATTAATGCTATTCCTAATCATGGAAAAGTAGGGTCTTACGCCTTTAATCAATACAGGTATTATCAAAATTATTTAGAAATTTCATAACCATAAATAAAGTTTCATAATAATATAACAATCATATATAAAATTTCATTTATGTAAAAAGAATATATTTAAATTACATTTTGACAGAAAATCACTAAGAACTAAAAAACATTTTACAAAACGTAATAAACGTGACGTAACCGATACTACTACAACTGAAACAAATCCTACAACTGAAACTACAAAAAGTATTTTTAATTTAACAACAACTGAAATAACTTTAGAAGAAGACAACCAAAATAATAATTTATTATTTGAAAACAAAACAACGAATTTAAATTCTAGTAAATTGCTTCCAACATATCTTTCAAATACCTGGCAATTTGACAGTGACCACATTGATTTTAAAACTCAAGATAAAGATGACGACGAATTCAATCGATTTCCAAGACAGCTTCGTCTACCTTTAACAGTTAAATCACGACCAAGCGGAGGAAGTTGGTTATTTGGTGGTACCGTAAATTCTGCTAGTTACAGATCAATAAATTCAAAACCTTTATTTCTGCATCAGCAACCGGGGTATTCAAGGAATAATTTTGATAATTTCCCTCAGTATTTGTCACCTCCAGGAATGTCATCTGGTAACCAGTATTATAAACAAATTAATAATCCCCCTATAAAACATAATCATCATTCCAATCAAAAACAAACAAATTCAAATATTAATTTCCAAAAGCCACATTTAGAGCAGTTTAATATTAATCACAATAACAACGAATATACATCAAAAAGTTATTATCGAACTTCAACTCCATCCACACCGCTATACTCGAGACCATCTGGCATAATACCATTACTTCTGGAAACATTTCGTACAACAACTGGCAGTCAAGTTGGTAACAATAAGCCATCTGGTAAAACATCAAACAAACAGCAAAAACCGTCCTCAGAACCCGATAACTTTTCATATTTTCACCTAAATAATGAAAATGTTCCCGTAAACAGTTTTTTATTTGGAACTCTACCTCATATTAATAATGCTAATAAAGATTCAAAATTAAAATACTCAAATAGTTTTAAAGACGTAGAAAATATTTCACCAACAGGAAAACCTCATTATGATGCTTTTAGTACTGTGGGTGGTTTTTATAATAATAATAATTTTTATAACTATGAAAATGTTGATGATAATTTTAAGGAGTTGCAGCCAAATGAACAAAGATATCAAAATATTGGACCGACCGCTACTACAGAGAGTAATTATTATTTATATGATGTGTTGCAAAATCAGCGAATTAAAAGTTATAATGGTTTGACAACTTCCCCACCATTATTAACAACAACAATTAACCCATTCAAATTAAATCCTACTAATTATCAGCATTCTCAATATAATAAACAGCATTATAATCAAATTCCATTAGATAATTTGACACCTTTACATTTACCAGTACCTGGGAACTTTAAAACTTTTAAAAACAAAAGTAGTTCAAATTTTGATAATTTTCAATATTCAACAACAGAACCATTTAGAAATTATGAAGCAACAAGCGTTTTTAAAAATACTAAAAGTCCAACTAATCGATTTATTCCAATAACATTTGCTAATCAATTAAATGATGGTAAAGTTTTTACAACAGTTAATGTAACAAAATATATAAATAGTACAGAATTTCAACACTACCTTCCAAATGAAAACTATCCAAATAGTAACGTAAACTTTGTAAAGCAAACAAATTCGCAAAATATAAACAACTATCCAGTACAAAATCCAAATAATAAACGTATTAAGGGATACGAAAAATTTATTAAAAGCATTCCACATAAAACATCATCAAAATTTTCATACAATAATAAAAATAATAATAGTAATAATACTCCAAAGAAAAATAATTCATCATCAACTCCCTTGTCATCTTCAAATCTTGGACCGACATATTATTCCTCAACAATAATCAATAATTATGATTATTATTATGATGAAGATGATTATGATGGTGATAATGATGACTATGAAGTTAATTTACCATCAGAAAAACCATTTTATATGCCAAACTCAGAAACAATGGCACCCCGACCAATTAGTACAACTCATGCCCCTTTACCTTCAACTGGTAAAATAAATCAAAATGATAATTCATATAAAGTGACAACACATCGACCATTATTTTCATCTAATAATTTTAATGCAACTGCTCCTCAGGATAATAATTCAATCCCTTCATTTATTAATTTTCCGAGTGATGTTTTTGAAAATATACGAACAATTAATTCAACAACAACAAAAACAACAACAGGAATAATGAAACCATCAACTATTGAACGACATTATAATAATAATACTATAACAAATTTAACAACACCATTAATGACCAATACTAAAAAACTATTAATAAAACCTTTACCAACAATAGCAACAAAAATAAGTTCTACAACAAGTACAACTTTATCAAAGACTTCAAATAATAACTTTGACGCTACAAAATCTATTATCAGACATAATATACAAAACAAACCTTCATCCCAACAACAACAACATCAACCACAATTAAATATTACTTTATTGGAGAAATATAATTCTACTGCATCAACTTTAAAACCTGTTAGACCATATCGTGGTAACTCTAAATGGAAATCTGCCAAAACAACAATTAAAAATGACTATAATAGAAAAAAACTAATAAGTGAACTACAAATTGAAAATGATTCTAAATTTACAATTTCAAATGCTAACAGGTAAATTAAAATTACCATTAATTCAAATGTTTTTGTATATAATATGTACATACATTTATACAAATATATTTTACATTACTAACAAAAACAAACAGGAACGAAATAAATGTTGAGTGTTGACTATAATTTGACAATTGTATTGAAAAGAAACTATAAAAAAAATTATACCTAAACACTTTACTTAACTTACAACTAAAACTAAACATTAAAACTTAGTTATTACCATTTATAATACCATAAATTTACAAATTTTTTTTATTAAAAAAAAATTAATTTTATTTTTAATTAAATGTGTTACTCATTAATATTTAACTCTTGTAAATTTCGTTGATCAAAGTACCGCTGATTTTAAAACTTAATATTAATAAAATTGAAAACTATTGAAAACGTTAAAGGTTTAAGCGTTAGAAGATAAAAAAAATTTTACAAGTTATGCCAAAAAAAATATAACAAAAAGTATAAAAAAATCAAAATAATCATAATAATCATAATTCGAACCATTAATTTAAAACTTCCATTTTAATTTTAAAACTTCTCCTACTAATTCTCTTTACTTAATTTCTTGATATTCATTTAATTAAAAAAATATTTCCTTAAAGTTGTTACAATATCAACTAAAAAATAGATTCCATTTATTTCGTAGATTTTTATTTTTGGCTTTTAATTGAAACATTGGAATAAGAATTTATGCTCTGTCTCCATTCTGATTGGATATGAGCGATTTTCGTGAAACAAGTTAGTTTTTTTAATTTATTGATTTAATCGTTCTATTCCGATCATAGCTTTGATTTTTATGATTGTATCGAAATGAGAGTGTAGTTTGAAAAAAAACTTCAACCGATTCATTTAATTTATAATATTCTATAATTTTATTAAAATTGATTATCATTACCTTAACTTATATAGGGTTGAAACTAATTCACCACCATCACCACCATCTCAAGCAGCAAATATATTCATACAACAACGACCATCAATTGTCGAACAAAATTCACGCATTAACAATAATAATAACAATCATAATAATAACTATTATAATGTATCTAAACACCAAACTTATGACCCAACACCATTTGATTCCTATTATTCAATTTATGATGACGATGTTGATATATATAGAGATGCTGAATATCAACAGCAGCAGCAACAGCAACAACAACAGCAACAACAACAGCATCAACAACAACAACAACATCATCATAGAACAAATAAAGTACAATCTTCAACATTCCGTCCTGAAATTATAACATCATCAACAGTGCCTCCACCAATTCCAAAAATTCCAATTCGTGAAACATACGGAAATACAAAACCGGAAACACAATATGATCCACCATCTGTAGTCTATACATCAGATTATGATGATACACTTATATCCCAAGTAAGTATTTAAAAAAATTTATAGAGTGACGATAATTTTTTTTTTTTTTTTTAATTATTTTTCTTTCAAATAATTATTTAATTGAGATGGTATCAGCTATGTGAAAGTTTTAAAATACCACTTAATAGTTAATAGTTTTGAAGGAGAATACATATTGTAGTAACTTGTATTAATTACCTAGAAGGTGTTAAAAATGTTGTACATACATAATTACGGATAAAATGTTTTATTTCTCCTTGCGTTGTTTTATAACTGAGAATTACTGTAAAAATTCCATTTTTTGAAAATTTAATTTTTTTTAAACTATTTGCTAAAGTAATTAATTATTTTATTTTTTCAAACTGCAATTTTCCTTGGGATTTTTGATCAATAAGACAATTAAGAAATGTTTTTAAATATCCTGTTATTAAAACAATTACATTTTAAATTAAAACTTTAAATTTTTTATAATTATTAAAAAATAATAATCAATATCAAAAGAATAAAAAATAAATAATAGTTTAAAGGAGTAGTCCACATTTTTTTTCAACTCAAATAAAAATAATATTTTCTTAATTTTAAATGAAGAAATAAATATTTTATTTTAAATCTTTTTCCTTCTCATGAATATCAATTGGAAAATTATTGAATTTAGTAGAAATTAACTCGCAAACGAAAGATTAAGATTTTAAAATTTTAAAGACATTACCAGATTCAACGCTCCCGAATATGAATGTGTCTGTATGTCTAAATAATAATACAGAGAAATTCCAATTTTCTTTCTCAGATTTTATACTGATAAATCTAGAAAAAAAAAACTGATACTAAAGTTAGCAACAGTTTAAATATACTATGACATATTTATTTTTTTAGTTCATTTATTTTTACAGATAAATTTAAAAAAAAATTTATTAATTAATTTCAGATTGAACAAGATACTGACTATAATCAACAGACAAGAACACCTCCAAGGTAAGAAACTCTTTTTATTAGATTTACCCATTTGTTTTCCAATCAATGTTACAGACATATTATTTTAGTTTTATTTATGAATTATTTTTGATGTATTTGCTTTGGTAAACATAACAATTAGGTATTTAGTGAAAAAAAAAAACAAAAAAAGCAAAACTCTTCACGAGTATGTATTCCAAAAAATTTTTTTTTATTTCCGAAATCATCACAAAGTTATTTAATTATTAAATTAAATACATATCTTTAATTTTTCATAAGTTGAATCAGTTTCCAAGAACTTTTTTTTTTGTTTTTTCAAGATGAGTCGAAAAAAATTCGTTTAATAACGAATTTCTTTGTAAATTTTTTATAAATAATAATTACATATTATATTTTTTTTTAATATTTAAATATTTACACTAATACTTATACACATATTTAAAACGATTATTATACTGAACATACGTTTTAAAAAGTAGGTACGCAAAATTAGAATTAGATTTAATAATCATTTCATAATACAACAATAATGAAGTATAAAATGACTAATTCTGTATTCAAAAAGTTATTAGGTTCAAAAGTTTGTGGGCTAGGTACTGCATTTTTAAAATAATAATATTATCAAATATTTAAACTTTGATTGAAAAAAATACAGTAAAATAAAATAAAAAAAATATTGAAACGAAAATTAGTTAAAATAAGAAATTGTCATTAGTTTTAAACCGAAAATTAAAAATATAAACAAAAACATGAAATGAGACACAACATGTAATATTTTAGAAATTTTTTGTAGTTTGCAGAAAATTATATTATGAGATTTCTGCAAAAATAGAGCTGTTTATCGTGAAGCAATTGACAAATAAAAGATTCTTTTTTCAAAAATTTGAAACAGATTATTAAAATTTTCAGAAAAATTTTTAAAATAAAATTAATTAATAAAATTAAGAATTAGTCATTTCACTTTATTATACAAAAACATTTTAGTTATATTTTATTTTATACACTTATTTTTTTAATTATTTTACAAATATTTTCAAACACACAAAAAATAAACAAAACACACACATAAAAAACAAAAATATTTAAAATTAATAAAAAAAAATCAATTCAAACACCAAAATAAAATATAAAAATAGAGATGAAACAGGAGAAACAGATATGTTCATAAACACACCCGAAATGAGAGGAATTGATAATAATTCTCAATTTAATATAATGCCATATTCTTCAACATTTCGACCAACTCCTTCTCCTCATACAAGTATCACATACCAAAATCAATTTCAATCTTCGTCCCAACAAGATCAATCATCACGAGAAGGAGAACAAGAACAACAACATTTATCACAACAAATAATTGTTTCATTATTAAATAATGAATCTTATTATGATGATAATATAAATTTCGATAACAATAATAATAATAAAGAAGAATATGATGAGGATGAAATAAAAAATTTAGACGAAATATTAAAACCTCCATCTATAAAAAATCCTATTTCAGCATCTGTATCAGATACAGTTGACGAGAAATACATAATTATAGCAAATATTTTTAATGATCAGACAACATTAAAACCTTTATTACAAAATCAACCTACATTAAAATCAACAACTTCACGAACAACAACTACAACAGTTACCACACAATCAACAATAAAAACATCAACTACAACATTACCAACAATAATTACAAAAAACACACCAAAAATCATTATTACAGCAGAAAAACAATTATTAAATACAACACAAAAAAAAATAATATCAAACACAACCCAAAATACACCAATTACACTTCAACATAAAACACAAAACATTGATAGTTCATTATTGAAGTCAACAGCATATAATAATAGTAATAATAATTCTAGTAATAATCCATTATTTATACAACACAATCAACAACATCTACAACTACAACAACAACAAATACCTAATACAAGGTACTACAAAAAATATAGAAAATAATCAATTAATATCACCTATTGTTTCCAAATACCCAAAATTTAATATTTATTAATTCATTGAAAAAATAACCAAACTGTTTTTTAAATTAATATTTAACACGTTAGTTGTGAGCATAAAATAATAATAAATACAAGTACCTAATTATTATTAATATTCTATATGCTACAATGAAATATCGTAAAGATAATCTTTAAGATCGACTAATTTTAAAATACAACATATTAGTATAAAAAAAATTTTCAAAATTTATAATATAATATTAAATGGCTGGATGGCACAGTGGCTAGAGCGCCAACCTTTCATGCAGAAGGTCTGGATTCGAATCCCAGTGGTTCAAATTAATGTCATAATCAATAATTAATTATTATATATCTTTAATAAAAAATACATTGATATAACAAAAATAACAAATTTAAAATATAAACAAAAAATTTAATTGAGTAATATAACCCACAGATATAGAATACCATAATATAACTCTAATACAAAATGTTACAATATAAACAAAGATAGAATTGTATCTATTGAAATTCTAAGGCGTTTCTACATGTTATAAGGCTCAGTACTATATCTCATGTTTAAATTGTTTGTGGAATTCAATAAGACCAATTTTAATAACAAGAATATAATATGACCTCCTGTTCCAACATGTATCTATGGTATACACAGGCTTATTAGCCTAACTGTTAAACAGTTAGCACATAAAAAATAAATAATAATTATAATAATAATAAGAAGTAAAATGGTTTTATATTACCTCGGATTATGTATCTCAGCTGACGTGTTTAAGAAAATACATATAAAATATTAAAAAACAAATAACATCATTTATCTCACTTGCGACTGCAAATGCTATATATGCTAAAATATTTCTTACATTCACATTCAAAACTAATTTAATGTTTTAATGAAATTATTTTTTCTTTATTATTATATTTAATATATTAATTAAATTAAGTTCATAAGCAAAAATATTAAAAATTTTTGACTATTTTACACCAAAAACACAAAAAAAAATTAAGAACGCCTTTAAAAATTTTTATAATGCAAACGGCGAATTTGAATGGGCGAATTGCAAATTTTAATTTTTATTATTTCTTTTTTATTAATAAATAATATTTTATTTTATTTTTTCTTTTTTTTTTTAATAGTTTTATTTTATGAACGCTTCTTTGCATTAAAAAAGTTTTATTCATAAAAAAATTAAAGATATTTTTTTTAAGCTTTTATCATTATTTGTTTTACAACTTTATTTCAAAATTTACCCAAAAATTATCAATTTATTTTGGTTTTAAGACATATCATTGATTAATACACATAAAATTGAGCTATTTATTTATTTTTTTTGTATATAGTTATAAATATAAATAAATAACTTATAAAGTAGCTTGTAAATTATAAAAATAATTACAAAGCTTTACTTTTAACAATATATACTTATGTATATAAATAGAATTCGATAAATTGGGACATTAGATGAAGTCAAAAGAGTATATTTAACTAATTTCACATTCTAAATTGTAAAATTTTGTAACGAAATCTTAGCTAGAAGTGATAAAATAGGAATATCTAAATGTAAATAATGTTCTTAAGCAATTTTATAAAAATCGCATAATTTAATTAATATAATTGAATTATATTTTGATTAAACCTTTGAAAACCAATATTTCACTACTGTTGAGTTAATTTGCTTGTTTGTCACCCCAAATTTGTAAGGTTTTGTGTTTGAGTAGATATTTATTTCTCAAATATTGCAGGAACCTTTTCAAAAACCATCTGGTTATCATGTTTAAAGCCAGTAAACGATCAATAGAATTCCAATACAAGATGACTAGTTCACACTAAATTAACTTTATTTAAAAAATTAAAGCCTTATACTCGTACGTTATTTTTTAATTATTAATTATTTTGATATCAAATCTACAGATTTATATCTATAAAGATGTGCCATTTTAAATTTTGCAAAAGTTCCACGTTTAGTTTAATTAAATTATTTTAATATAAGTTGTATAAAATTGAAGCAAACTTTAACTAAATTACTTAAAAGATATAGTATTATTCAAATACCATATCTTAGTATGTTCAACTGTAAATCCAAAATATCTTTTTATCGGTTAAAAATAAATAGCACATATCTGATAAATAGCACATATCTGATAAATAGCACATATCTGATATTGTCCACCTGTCACCATCTTTTTTTACAATCAATATTTTTGTTTTATATGTATTTTGACATATATGTGCCTCTTTTAATTGGTTTATTTTTTTGATTTGCATTGTAAATTCATTGTTTGTTTTATTTTATAAATTTTTTTTACATGTAACATATATTTTTATAGTTTTCATTTTTTGTGGTATCTTGTAAATTAATATATTTTTTGTTTTATAAAAACTCAATACATATATTTTTAAATCAAATTCATGATTCAAAAATAAAATAGAAAAAAAACACAAAACTCTATCATAAAAACGATCATAAAGTAGTTCATCAAAATTTAAAAGAAGATTCATTAAATTCTGCAATTAAAAGTAGGTATGAAATCGTCGTCCTTTTAATAACACATACATACAAAAAATATTTCTTTATTTTAAAATTTATATACAACATTTTATTTATGCAACATTTAATTAAGTTATTAAAATTTAACATTGTATCAAACTTTTTAAGAAAATCCAACATTGTAAAGTCATATTTTATATTTTTTTTTAGTGTTTATCACAAAATCACATTTTCCTGTAAAAATTGAAAAATCTTTTTTAATTTTTTATTTAAAATCCAATCGTTTAAATACATGTTTTAATTAATAACTTTAAGATGTTTTTTAGGGATGAAATATCAAAAGCTTTGTTAAAGAATATAGCATTCAATAAATTGACATTTTTTTTCTTTATTTTAATTTATCAAATTATCTTTAAATGTCCTCTCATTCATAAATAAACTAAAACTTATTTTTGTTATTTTCAAACAATTTCGATATTCAAAACACACAAAACACACAATTCATATTTTTTTAAAAATATTTTGGGAGAAAATTTATAAATTTTTTTCTAAAAAGAAGTTTTTTTTCCGGGATTTATTCTCCTACAGATCAAGAATATCCGATGATGATATTGTCAACAAAACATCAAAATCTAAAAATAAATCATTAACAACAAGTTCGGAATATACTAGTAACAAAAAAAATGATAAATACTTATACCGTCATTCCCTATTAGAATCATCTTCAATTCCAATTCCCGATATACAAATTGATCCATTTTCCTCAAATTCACCCCAAATTCCTAACCATGTACGCAATATTGAAATACTTGAAACTGATAACCCAATTAACGACAGACAAACTAATAATTTATCCCAATACGATGACTTAACACAACCAAGAATCATTACTCTACCACCAAATAGTAATTTTGATAGAATCAATTCTAATAGTAAAATATATTTTGATAACAGCCAAGAAGGTTATTCAAATAATCCGTTTATTAATAGTCGCGAAGTTAACGAACAAAGAAAAAAAATACTAAATTATGTTGTTTCCGATGCAGAACCTCAAGCTTTTAAACCAAATCCAAATAGGTTAGTAAGTCATTCAGCATTAACATCAATTGAAAATAATTACAACCAATTAACTAATTCGACACCATTACCAATCGAAAATAGTTCAAGATTAACAACAAGATCAGAAAATTTTAGTTCTTCAATTTCCCTACCGTCAACAACAACAACGAAAAGAATAACAACAAAAAGTATTACAAAAATTCCAGAAGAAACCACACAAGCTTTCAAACCATCACTTCAAAACAGTAGGGAGCGTGATACATATTTAGAACATAAAACTCATTCATACAGTTTAAGCTCAAGCTTAACAGGTTTTCACTTGAGATCTCAAACAGACGAATCAACGAAAAAAAATGAAGAAACGATTCCATTATATGTTCGTCCAACAGCGAGATACACATCCATGAAAGATCAAGTTATTGATCCAACAACTTATGCTCCACCACGTATATGGAAACTTAACAGAACTAACTCCTTCGGTTATCCTGATCATGACACAAATGATTTAGATGATACCGAAGAATCTGAACAAATTTTACCACAAACAATCAAAGAAGAACACATAAATGTGAGCACAGTAAGTCCTTTCAAAACACGAACTGAAAGTTCAACTAATTCTTTTAATTATCAAAGAGTAACACCAAAAGAGAATATATTATTAACAGAACGTCCAGTAACTAATTATCAAACATTTACAACAAGGGCTTTAATATTTAAAGAAAATTTAAGTAAATCATATGACACAACAGCACCTACTAAATTCGTATCGCCTTATAAGAGTTTATCAACAATCTTACAGGATAAAGAAGATAAATACAAATTCAAAAATAGAATTACTTCGCCAACTCCATTTTTATTTAACATTCAAAAACTGAATAAAAATGTGTTTGCATTAAATAACACCATTCGTACTTTTAACAATCTACCCACTGTTAAACCAACAACGCTTTATTACACAACTCCTTATCAGAAAATTATAACAGCTGCTTTATCTTCTTCAACTTCTAGATTACCTACTCCACAAAATTTAGCACCAGTAAAAAATCCTAGTTTTACAATTCTCCCTACTACAACTCCGTCAACAACAACTCCTTTAACATCATCATTGAAAACAACTGCTCAAACAATTTCAACATCAACAACTCAAAAAACAACCACAACAACAAAAGCGACTACTCAAACAACAACTACATCAGCTACTTCTTCTACAGAAGTACCAATTACTTATTCATTTATTCCATCTTCTCAAAAAAATTATATTTCAAGTTCAACTTTTACCTACCGCAAGCCGACTGAAACACCATCCTATTCCAACAGCAATGAAAATGTTGATAATGGTTATAGAGGACGTTCTCGTTATACTGTAGGTCTTTCTAATTCATTAGAAAACGATGAACCAACAACATACGCACCCAAATTAAAATTGCAGCCAACTCCAACTCAAAGTGTTGAATCACTTTATAATATTAAAAAAATTTCAACTCCATCAACAACAATTGCACCAAATAGTGAATCATATCAAAGAAAACTACTACGTACTAAACCAACCTCTCCAAGAATATATGTTACAAGACCTCGAGTAAAATCACGTTTTGAATTTGCAGCATTAATATCAGATTCCACTGAACCAACTATTCCCCGCTTTAGTCCAACAAAACTTCAAACAACTTCCAAAAAATTAGAAGATTTAATAGCTGTTTTGGAAAATTTATCAACTGAATCATTGCAAAGTCCGAATTTAACATTTGATTCAGATTATTTTAATAAATTTGTAACAGATGAGCCAAAAGCGCGTGAATTTGAAACTGAAAAGCAAAAAGTTATAGAAATTACAGACAGACCAACACAATTCTTTTCAAGATATCGACAACTTGTCACTGAAAAAACTTTAGCCGAAGCTTTACAATCATATAAAAAAGAGTCAGACACTATATATATTAATAATCAAGAAGGTAAAGAACTAAGGAAAGAGGAACAGAAAAAGGAACAAAGGTTCGTTACAAAATCTGCGAACATTGAATATACAAGTACCAACCCAGTTTTCAAAACTTCATCATCAAATTCAAGATCAGACTATCAAATTCGTGAAGATATAACAGAATCTGATAGTGAAATAATTTCAATTGAAACAACTCCATTACCTCTTACTGATACCATAACTGAACCTTACATGACATTTATAAATAATACATTACAAGTAAAAAACATGACAGAACAATTAAAAAATATAACACAACCAATAACAACAACCCAAAGTACAACATCAACTGAAAAAGAAAAATTAACCACGACCGCATATCCAAAATCGTTACTCCCACCCCGCGTATCCAGAGTTAATAATGCCATCAAAACATCAATAGCTGCATCAAGTAGAAGTAAGGCGAACAATCAAAATGTGAATTCAAAATGTGCAGATAATACATCTAATGCTAAATGCAACGAAATACCTTCGAGGTACTATTTAATACTTACTACTTCTATTTTTTTACTCAACGCTCGAGTGAATTTCTTCTTTAACTTTTTTGAATTGAACATTTCAAAAAAAAATACACTAATAAATTAAAACTTTTGTTTCAAATATCTATAATTAAAATTAATTCTTTACAAAAATTTTAGTAATTTATTTAGTTAATATTTATTAATATGTACGAAATAATGCAAAACAAAACTATTACTACATAATATTATTTTCATTTATTTGCAATTTTTATTGCTCCTTTTTTATTTAAATATAAATTATATAGTATTTTATATGTATATGTATATGTATATAAATCTTAAAAGTAATTTCGTGAATATATTATTACAAATTTATTAAATAATTAACGGTAATAAACGTAGATATTAATCTATAGTTTTGTATAATTATAATGACTATTGGTGTATTTGATTTCATTTAATTAAAATAATTTATAGCCATATTAATTATTTACAGTTACAAAATTAATATTAATATCAGTAAAATAATATATAAAATAATCATTGCTTCTAAAATATGTTATCTAAACGAAAAGTTTATAAATTTAATTACTATTTATTGTAATATATTTTAATTAATTTTTATATCTGTTAATCTCTTTTAATTAAATCTAATAATTACTCAATATTATTTCAATTAAATAATCGCTTTCAAAACATTGTGATTTTGCCAAATTTTAACAATTAAACTAAACGTTTACGTGAAAAGGATTAATATTTCCTTGTGATCAGTTCCTTTTTTTCATAAACTTCAAAATGTTGGACATTTGTGAATTGACTGATTAAAAATTTTTGTGAAAGCAAACAATAAACTTAATGGAAATAGACTTATTTTTGATCAAAATAATACTCATAAATAAAAATATTATTTATTGCAAAAAGTCATTCTTAAAAAGTTAAATTTAATTTTCCTAACTTCCGTTTCATGATCTTTGTAATGAGAGCGGTACAAAATTTCGATGGAAAAAATCTTGATGGAGATAGTTTTTTTGAAAATGTAATTTTTTTGACTTAACTTTAAAAAAAAAAAAATAGCTTACGAATATTTGTAATAAATATTATTAGGACGGATTTTAGAGTTGGTTTCAAAGGACTGGTCAGGATTGTTCTCTTTTCCAGAATTTATATTTATGTTGATTTGTGATTCTGAATTAGGATGATTTTAAATTGTATTTTGGAGTAAATTTAAAATTATGAATTAGCAGGGATTATTTTTTGTATGAGAATTAACGTACAATTCTTTTGATTTTAGCTTTGATGCGAAATTTAGCTTCAACTATTTAGTTTGCAGGGGATATTAAAATAAATTATTTTTTACACAATTTTATTAAATTTTATTAAAACAAATTGAAACTAACTTATTAAACAAAACCAGATTTTGTCAAAACAAGATTTTGTAAAAACGAGATATTATCTAACAAATTTTGTCCATCGAAATTTTGTCAAAGGAAATTTTATAAAAACTATATTTGAAAAATAAGACTTCATACCCCCTTTGAAATAATGAAATGTCAACAACATAATATTAATTTTTTTATAAATTATTAATTCAAAAAATTTTTAAAATGCAAAAAAATAATTGATTTTGTTAAAGCATTTCACCGTTATAGGGGCATTTTTAAGGCTGTATATATATTTTTACATTCATTTTTCTGTTTTTATATTCAATTTAATATTTAAATGTAGACGGACTCGGAAGATATCTTTCTTAATATATATAATAAAATATAATTCCAAAATATAGATTATAGACAATTATACAACAACAAATTATTAAATCTGATTGATAAGTGTAAAATTTTTGGAAAAAGCTAAAAAAACATTGCTACCATAACCATAATATTATTTAAACCGTTACCAAGGAGATTGAAATTTATCAAAATGACTAATAAAAAATGTAAAACCGATATTATAGAATTAAAAAAATAAAAAAAGGTTTAATCATCATATTAGAGGAATTCTAATTTATTGTCCTCAATTTCTCTCAAAAATAAAAACAAATTGGACATAATCGTATGTTTATGTTACATTATTTAAAATATTCAGTTTTTAGTTTTCATGTTATTTTTTAGAATATTTTATGTATGGTAACAATGTATTTTGATGTTTTGTTTATTTTGAAATATTTATAATAAATCAGATTAAGTTATTTGTTGCAATACAATTATTTAAATAATGCTTTTTATTTTTTTTTTTTTTTATATAAACTAAAAAACATATATACAGCCCTTATTAACCTTGTTGTTTTATTTAAATTGTAATGAAATGCTACTACCAAATGTCATAAAGAAAATCGATAGGTTCGATTAGAATTTCAATATCAAGTAATAATAACATTTAATCATTAAAATTAAAATTATGATAATAAAAAAAAGGTTTCCACAATATTTTTAATATTTTTATTATTCTTTCCTCGAACTTAACAATTAGGTGATGGATAATTTTAAATTATTATTTTAATAACTTTATTTCTTAATATTTATTATAAAATTTTGGTAAAAAATGGGCTACATCTCTAATTTTAATTCATTTCATATTGAGAGGTTTTTAAAATTGTATTCATTTATTTAATTTATAAATGAGAAATTGGCTGCTTCAACAATCATAAGTTAAAAATTATCATTAAATTACAAATTAAGTTACATGGATAATGGTTTCTGTTCTTGGTTAAAGACTATAATAATATTATGAAAGTAAATTAAGTACAACATATATATAGTAAAATTGTTTTAATAGTAAAAAGTTCTATTTCATGTTTGAATAATTTTTGCCTGAGTGCTAATAAGGAGGGTATATCAAATATAATAAATTTACCTATAGGCCCCATGTTATTTGATTTAATTCTTTTAACGTTTTCATAATCGCCCTCCATAAATTTTGTAATAAATAAATTTTGTACCTATCTGGTGTTTTTTTGTTTTTAAAATATTAATTTATTTTCTCTTGAAATTTAATTTAAACTAGAATTAATACTAAAATTTACTAACAGAATCATCGACATTTTAATTTTCTCGAATCTGTATTTTATTAAAACTTTAAGAATAGTATTGAATAAATTACACTTATTAAGTGTTGGAGAACATAGGATATACCCAATCAAATCATATAAGAGTTACACTATTTCCATATAACATATTGTCCACTTAATTGTAGATTAGCCCAGCTTAGCCTTTCATATATCATATTGTCCACTTAATCGTAGATATATTAAACTTAATTTTTTTTTAAACCTAAACCTTTCAATTGAAAGGTGGGTGTCTTGACAATTGCTTTAATGGTTATATTAAATTAATATTATATTGATACTTATTCATTACTAGGCAAATCTATAATGGTTTTAACCACAGTTAAATAATTAAATAGTAAATAGTTTTAGAACTAGAAAATTTATTAGCCTTAAGAGATTGTTTATATTTGTTTAAATCATTTTTAAGAAATAACTGCCTTCATTTTTTGAAAATACACCATAGAGTCATTTATCTTTATACAATATATGGGAAATAATATTTTAAAAAAAAAAATTTTGAGTTTTTGATTTTTTCGTTTAGAATTTTTATTATCATTATTGTTATTATTTTTATTATTGTTTTATTTATTTTTATTATCATATAAAGTAGCATGTTTTCTAATTATATTCTAATATGCACCATTCGTGTTTAAGATCACACATTATTTTATACTAAAATGAAAACTTATTTATACTTATTTTGTATCTTTTTTATCCAAACCATTATTTTCAAATTTTTACTCACTAAAACTACATGGGTAAAGCATTTTAAATATTTTAAGTGCTTTTATAAATATAAAAAAAAAATTTTTTAATTTAATTTTTTTGTAAACCAAAAAAAAAAAAAAAAAAGAAATATAAAATATAAAAGTCACAAATATTGCACCATATTTTAAAAATTTGAGAAAATTCCAAATAAATATTGCATATTTTATGGCTGAAAATATAAAAGATATTTATAAGAATTATATTATAGCTGCACAAATTATAGAGTAGTATATATCACAATATATTTACACAATTGTATTTATTATTACTTTAATCTAATCATATTTAAAAAAAACTATTTTGTTGCAAAATATTGACGATGCGCTTGATTTTTCTTGGATTTGTAACCAAACACACAAAAAAAATAAAAGAAACGAAAATTTAAATAACTCTGTTAAACGACTTTTTACTCGTACACTAAAGACCAATTTATAAAAAAAAAACCCTGTTATTTTCTTTTCCTTTATACTTATATCTTCATTTACTTATTCCCGTTTATATAAAAATTTCCTTAAAAAACATTTTAAATTTATTTATATAAAGCGATAATCACACTTATTTTTTGTAATTTTATAGAAAAAAAAACCACACACTCTCTTCAAAATGTATCTGTTGGAATTTCTTTTTTATATTTAATAATTTCTGAGATTGGAAATTTTATACATTTTTACACATTTAGAATGTAGTTTACTTAATATTTTATAAATGTATATCAAAGTTATATAATTTTAGCTTTATTTATTCTAAAATTGTTGCTTTTTATTGTTTTTGCTTTAATAGCTCTTGCTATAAGTAATTCTCTTATATAATATGTAATCATATTTTGTAGCTTGTAGCAATTTTGATTCTAATGAAATTAAAATTTTCTGTAGTTCTACTCTTATGTTCATCATATTATATACTTTTATTTTAAATAGCTTTTTGCTTATTTAATACATACTTACTTATATTTACTTTTATTTTGTAAATATTCACAATTTGCTATTCACTTTTATCTGATTTAAAATATCTAAATTTGAATCGAAATTTAAACATTATATTATAACTTATTATATTGTAATTCTTGTTTTTTTTTTTATTTTTCAATAAATAGGAATAATAATAGAAATAGAGGAAGCGGTACTCAATTTTCTACATCAGATGATAAACTTTCCACCGTTACTTCAAATAGGGGAACACATCCGCCGTAAGTTAAATATTATATTTTAAAGTTTAAAGTTTGTTTTTTGTTAATAATTTTTGTTACATAATATTTATTATATAATCAGTCGATCACGCCCAACATTGAAACCATCCGGATCAATAGTATCAAAAGCAGCTGAATTCATTGATATTTATAAGTATCAACCAACAAGACCAAGTCCAATATATCCACAGCCAACACCAGATAAAACCGCAGCCAAATGTAGAAAAGATGTTTGTTTGTTGCCAGATTGTTATTGCGGAGGAAAAGAAATTCCAGGTAATTTGAATTATTATTTTAACACTACTTTTCCATTTTAATTCATAAAAATGCATTTAAATGTTTTTGTTGATATTAAATTTTGCATATTTTTAACTTTATATAAAGCGATTTTTGGAAAAAATCTGTAAGTCTTATAATACTGAGTATAGAAAAATACTGTTATTTTAAAAAGTTAAAAGAAATGTGAAATTTTTTTCACATAGAATTCAAAATTATAGATATTTCTTTATCTATCAGTACATTCTAATAATGCTTTACATTTTACATATTAAAGCATTATATTTAATAGCTAAATTGTTTTAACTTTCGAGTCTTTTATAATTCGCTACAAATTTTATTAAGTAAAATTATTTCAATTAAATATGTATTAAAAAATTTTAAGTTTCAGATGTACTAATGAAAGTTAAATATTTTAAGTTAAAAAAAATATATATCTTAGTTTCGTGATACTTTATTTTATTCTAGTTAACATTACGATATTAAACATATAAGCTGTTACATTCTTACGCCTTTTAGTACTTAAAGGTGCTTTCTTATAGTTTCTTTACAGTTATTCTCTAAAGTTTGAACATTTATAAATTTTCTTTTAATTTTTTTAATAACGGATTTATTTTTCTTTAATATAAAACCAATGATTTACACAAAAATTAATTAATAATAACTTAGGAAATCTAAAAGTAAAAGAAACACCACAAATTGTACTAATAACATTCGATGATGCTGTTAGTGATTTAAATGAAGAATATTACATTGATCTATTTCAAAGTGGTCGAAAAAATCCAAATGGTTGCCCAATAACAGCATCATTTTATATATCGCATGAGTGGACTGATTACAGTAAAGTCCAAAATTTATATGCTGATGGGCATGAAATGGCTTCACATACAGTATCGTAAGTTATTTCCAAAAACAGAAATATATATATATACTAACTTGTATATATATATATATACGTATATATTACTAAACATTCTTCTTAATATATGTTTTAAAGATACGAAATTCGAAATTGGTGTATTGTTTTAAATAAACTATCATTCATATTTGGTGTATACTGTATATAGAATAAGAGTTTAAACCATAAAAAGACTAATTACAAAAATAATATATAATATTATTTTATTAAAAATCTGTTCAATAAAAATATATTATTTACTCTTTTAAATAATGCCCATATATAAAAGGTAGCTCTTCAAATATATTTTTTATATCAAATAAATTAAATGCTTCTAAATTACAAAATTAAACATATTTTTATTAATTAAATATTTTTTTTTATTTTTCTCTTTTCATAAAATTATATTTCATTCATTTTTGGGGGTTTGTTATAAATTTAATATTATTTTATTTGTAATTATGTATGATGTTTCTTTCATTTTACTTTGTATATATGTATATGTAATTTAAATATATATATATATATATATATTTTAATCATTTAACATCAAAAATTCCAAAATAACAATTCCACCGCATAAATCCATATAAAATAAAAATATACAATCAATCTGTATACGGTACGGTTCAAAGGAGATTTGCAAGTTGAACAAGTTCCACAAATTGTATTATTAACTTTCGACGATTCTGTTAACGATTTGAATAAACAATTGTACACAGATTTATTTGAAAAAGGACGTGTTAATCCTAATGGATGTCCAATTACATCAACATTTTATGTATCACACGAATGGACCGATTACAGTCAAGTACAAAATTTATATGCTGATGGTCATGAAATTGCTTCTCATACTGTGTCGTAAGTATCTTTAAAAAAAAAAACATATAATTGTAGTAAAAAAGAAAAAGGGTAGAAAAACATTACATATAAAAGATATATAATTCTTCAAAAATACGACTACATTATAACAAAAACACTCAAATTATTTTAGATTACTTTTAAAATATAGCAAACAAAATAAAGTAAAGTAGAAAAAACATAAAATATACACAAAACAAATTAATATCACTGGAAAAATAAGAATATGCCAAATAAAAATTAAAAACGTTTAGAAAACAATATTAAAACAGACGTCTGGAAAAATTACAAAAACATTTTAACTTATTGTAAAAAATTGGCTCTTAAATCGTAAAATTGGAATTAAAGTAACATAAAAAATGGATTAACACGAAGAAAATTCTTAGTCTAAATGTTTAAAATAACATAACATTTAAAAATATTATATACATCATTCATTACTAAACATACATACATACATTTATATGCTTATACGTTTCTAACATCAATTATATACATATAAAAAATCAAATTCATTTTTTTAAACTGACTAAAAAGTTAAATAACGACAAAGGACATTTTACAAAAAATTTTGGATTTAATTAAAGAAGTTATAGAAGTTTAATGCTGCAGTCTTGATCACACAAACCTTTAAGATGATTACAAATAAGACTTAATTTTTGTTTATTTGTATTATAGTTATATTCTACAATCCAATAACCATTATTTTTTAATATTTTCTATATTTAATTACATTTCAAATTGTTCTATGTAACTACTATATATAATTGATTTTTCTTACTAACAAAGTAAATTAATGGTTTTTAGTATTTAAAAAAAACTTAATTTTCATTAAAAAAAAAAAAATGAATTATATTTTGGAATAGATATTTCTTAGTGATTTTTATAAATTTTATACCAGCAAATTATAAGAAACTTAATATTGAAAATTTTCTAATTCGAAACTTAGATTTTGTAAATTGAAATTAAATTAGTTCCAGCATCCCTAAATTCAAAAAAAAAACAAAAATAAACATATAAAACTAACCCTATACTGAAGGACTTGTAAAACCCATTTTTATAAAATTAATTGAAAACATACTAATAATTGAAACCAAATTAAAAACATTTATTAATATACAGTCATAATATATATTACTGCTAAAACGTTGATTTAACTAATACAATAACTAAATTTTAATTTTTAAACTAATTCATAAATTTCAATTGAAAAATTCATATTCATTATATTAATAAAATTTTTTCAATAAACTTTTAAACAACAGTCATAGTTTTGGTGAACAGTTTTCACAAAAGAAATGGACACGTGAAGTAGCTGGACAACGTGAAATTTTAGCTGCCTATGGTGGTGTTAAACAATCTGATATTCGCGGTATGAGAGCACCATTCTTATCAATTGGTGGCAACAAAATGTTTAAAATGTTATACGATTCAAATTTTACTTACGATTCATCAATGCCTGTTTATGAAAATCGTCCACCAAGTTGGCCTTACACATTAGATTATAAAATTTTCCATGATTGTATGATTCCGCCATGTCCAACAAAGAGTTATCCAGGTGTTTGGGAAGTACCTATGGTTATGTGGCAAGATTTAAATGGTGGTAGATGTTCAATGGGGGATGCATGTTCAAATCCATCAGATTCAGAAAGTGTTTATAAAATGATAATGAAAAATTTTGAACGTCATTATACAACAAACAGGTATATTTTCAAAAAAAATTTATTAATAAATTTATATAATATCACTTTGTTTAATAATTTTAGAGCTCCATTTGGTTTATTCTATCATGCTGCATGGTTTACACAACCCCATCATAAAGAAGGTTTTATTCAATTCTTAGATGCAATTAATGCTATGAATGATGTATGGATAATTACAAATTGGCAAGCATTGCAATGGGTTAGAAATCCAACACCTATTTCTAGATTAAATCAATTCCAACCTTTCCAATGTGATTATTCAGTAAGTTTTGAAATTTAAAGACATCTTTTTAAATATTAATATAACTTATTAAAATAACATATTAAATGTTTTTTTTTTTTTTTAAAAATTAATTATTAATTTTGTTTTTATATTTTTAAGGACCGTCCAAAACGATGCAACAATCCAAAAGTTTGTAATTTATGGCATAAATCTGGTGTTAGATATATGAGAACTTGTCAACCTTGTCCTGATATATATCCATGGACTGGTAAAACTGGTATTAGATCTTCAAGAATTGATAACGACATTGATGATTAATTTCATAGAATTATTAAATTAATATTTTTTTTTTATAAAAAAAATAAAAACAAAAAAACATATATAAAAAATATATGTATAACACATTTTTCTAACAAATATAAAAAAAAAAACAAAATTCAATTTAAATTTAAAAATTTAAAAAAAAAACACCCACTTTGAAGAAATTAAAAAAAACTCAAAATTTATTTTTCCACTCAAAAAAAATATTTATTTGAAAACTTTTATTTGTATTATTTAATAATTATTATCATTATTATAGCCATAGTTTATTATGAAAATAAAATAATTCCTTTTCTTAATTAAGTAATAAATTTTAATATTAAATACCTAATTAAAAACAAAATGCCAATATAAAAATTATAAAAAAAAAAATTAATAAAATAAGCAACAAATTTAAGTTTGTGATAATGAAAGAGAATAAAAAAATATTATACATATATATATATATATATAAATCATTCACATAAAAAAAATTTAGAATTTTAATTGTAAAAAATATAGAATATATAAAATAAAAATATACAATTAAAATTTTAATTAAAAAAATTCGCAAATATTTTTGTTTTTATTATTGTTTAAGAAGTTCATTTATAATAACAACACTTTATTAAAATTATTTCATTTCTAAAATTTGAATAAATTTATTAAATAGTTTATCTTCTTATAATTTGCATTTAAAATAAAAATCTTTTAAATTTATAAATAAAAGCAAAATTGAACTAATAACGTTTAAAAATTAAGTTATTATCTATTGATTTAACAAAATTTTTATTTTTAACTTATAGACAAAAGGTATATTTACAGAAATTATAATATTTAAATGTATTAAAATTTCACTTCAATTTCAATATATTTCACTTTTTCTTATTATTAATATTTATTAATATTTTTTACTTTAATTTGAATACAGTAGAAACCGCTAAAAAGTCACATTTTTTAAATCACAATTTTTTTTAAAAACTACATTTGCAATTAAGTTTTATAACATTTTCTGTGTTCTTTAAAGAGGTTTCTGCTCCATTTTATATTCATATTTCTAATGAGAGCTAGAAAACAAATGCGGTTAGGATTCTGTAACTGAAGACAAACATTTTCTGTACACTTTATACTTACGTATAATAATTTAAACAAACAAATTCAACTTAGCGATACATTTCTTAAAGAACTTTAAACATAACTAGAATTGTTATTACGTTCGATCATAGTTGAATTATGAATAAATAGCTTTACTAACTAACGAAATTAAATTATTTAACTTAAATTTTTATAGTTCAAAATTTAGAAAAAATTTTATTCTATTTTTAAATTTATTCAAAAATAATTGCATAACATTTTATTAAAAAATTAGAAAATATAAAAAAAATAATCTTATAATAAATTTAATGCGTTAGATAATTATTATTTAAGTTAATTATAATTTTTATATACATAAAAAATAAATTTATAGATAATGTTATAAAGGTGTCAAATTCATCAAAAATTGAATTCAATTGAAAACTTTTATTATTTCTTTTATTTTCAATATTACTAATAATTTTCTTTATCATTTTGTATATTTGAAACTTTTGAAATATTTTATTTTGACGAATTTCATACCTTTTTAACGACAGAAAAAAAAATATGGAGGATAAAAAATAAAATTAAATTATTTTTACAAAATTATATTTTTTCAACTTTTTTAGATAGTTAGTAAAAATTATAACAACTAAATAAAATTGAAAAAAGATAAAAAAAAAAAATAACAAAATAATTTAATTTCATTTCCTCTGAAAATTATAGTACTGTTTATTATATTATTCAAAATAAAAGACACTAATAGAATGTAAGAATTAATTAAATACATATATAAATAAATGGCAAAATGTTACATTTTAAGTCTGAAAAACATTTCGACATCATTTGATATTACATATTATAATATATAATACCATATAACACATATACTACACATATTATATATTCATCAATTCATAATTAATATAAATGTATAAAAGAAATTAAAAAATAAAACTTTTAGAAAAAAA